>JBBPUD010000529.1:0-16547 GCA_038094475.1 Phylloporus aff. rhodophaeus
CTGGCCCTGGCCGACACCGCACGGGACGAAACCAAGACAGTAAACAGTGTCAACGTGCCATAAGCAACTGGCTTGTATGCCAACATACACATACAAGCAACGATATGGCAGACCCACGCAGCAGGAACATGTCAACCTATGCATTCTTGGGCAGTTTGATCTGGAGTATGCCTGTGATGGATGTAGGTTGTGAAAAAAGTGCGACTTTTGAAAACATACGATGGGGTAGCGATGTGATCTCTGCAGTCACTGTTTTGCAAAGTCCAACGCAAGCAAGCACGCTGCAGATAAGTCCAGCAGGAAGCATGACACACTGGGGTCAACGAGAGGAGGAAATCGCACGAAATGGGATACGTACTATTTTTGTGCGTTTGAGAGCTTCAGAGCGGCCCTGCTATGAAGATATGCACGAGATCGGTTCAAAGGTGTTGTCTTGCAGCCAAACACACTCTATTCACAGCAGACATCAGTAGCAAGAACAAGAGAGTAAACGGGACAGACGTGATGGTTTGTGCGGAGGTCATCCACCTGCTTGTTCCAACAGAAATGAACTTGATTGCGTCGAGAGAGTCACCGAACAAAGGTCTGCCATGAGACAATCTGGCCAGAGTGGCCGAGCCGAATCAAAGACGGTATGGCAGGAGTAATGACACACCGTTATACAACACGTGTACCGGCATGGAACTCGATGGCTTCCAAGCGCAACCCCACGTTCTCATCTTGTTTGCCTTCAGCAGAAGCTGCTTGTGGATGCCCGGCATCTGCCATATCTTGCTCGAGCCTTTTTGCGCATACGGCTGCAGCAGCGGAGGATACACGGAGGGCATTGACGGCCTTGATGAACAGACAATCCATTACAGCGCCATTTATGAAACGGATGGGCAGGCTGGGATGTCATATGGACATGTTTACATAAGTAACGAGGCGGTGCATGGCGCAGTGCACGTAACACACGGGGGATATCAAGATTTCAGCGGCATCGAAACTGCATTAATCTTGGAATTCCGGATGTGTAAATATCACACTTGATTTCATAAATTAACCATAAATTAACCATACCCTATTTATAAAAACAGGCTAAAATTACCTTTTGCAGCATTGTTGCAGACGTGTCTTCAAGAGTGCTTCAACAAGCCTGCTCCCGGTGTTTCACACATGATCTCTTGCAGCAGACAGCCTGTTGACAGGTATGTCCAGATCAGCTACTGTGAGGTGTGCCGTTGCCGATTACGCAGGGTCGATTGTCACAGTTGCTTCTGCATCTCGATGATGGGATCCTGTCAGTTCCATCTGTGCTTGACCAGCTTCTTGTCAGTCTGCCTGGAGGGGTGACCCCCGTGGTCCGTGGCAGCACGTATAGGGTGATTTCAGCCGTCGCCACACACCACACTGTCTAGTGTCTACTTGCTCGCTGGCAATTGCACACTTGTCGTGGACTTGGTCCAGCGCGGTGTGTCCGACAGGGATAGATCTTCGAGGCTTTTGGCTGGGTAAGTGCTCAACCAGTGCCGACAATACATTTACTTATCAATTTTTAGCCAAGCTCTTGCACACGCAAAAGTATGCGTAAACGACCAGGGAAGTTGGATATGAATAGAAGGCATATTTTTTCATCTTGTTCGTTTCCTCCACACGGTCATGAAGAGTGTGATCAAAGAGACGACACTGATTACACTCGGGTTGATCGGAAAGTATGTTGTATTTATTCCAAGACATGTCGTGAATGTGACGGGTGGCTTCTAGCAACGCTCATCCGCAAGTTCTCAAAGAGGTTGTCTTTCATCTTGTTTCATAGCTTGGTGAATGCAACCCAGTAATGAAGAGTATTGCGTTGGGACAGGCGAGCATATATTTCTGCCAAGTTGGGGACCAAGCTGATGTGAATAACACCAGCTCAATGAACTCGCAAAACGGCACAAGCAGCCACAAGGATTTTTATCGCCTTTTCTCCCTCAGATTGCACCCTCTGTCATTGCTCAAAAGTGCACAAACCCAGTTGCAGAGATGTGCCAGTTTCTGGGCATTTATCCAAACAGTTTCTTGTCCATTACGCGGCCACATGCACTTCCTCACCTTTTTGCCGTTTGCAAGGTCCGAGTGCTCAAAGAAATTGCGAGCGAGTTGGGAAAGAAATTGTCAATCCTATTCTTTGGCGATGCGTCTCTGGTCCTCTCGCACGTACTCCGACTTCAAGGACCAGGGCAGACAAACAAGGTGCTTGAATTTATCGTGAAAACTGTGCAGGCAGACGCCGACAAGGTCAACCGACGTTCGATCGATATTAAAAGTATCATTCATAGCAACTTGCTTCCACTTTTGGCAGATCTGATCGTCGTGCTCGGGAATGAAAACGCTGATGATGCAGCGTCAGTGAGTGTACATGACCCAATTCCAAAGGTGATAATAACATCGTTTCTATCTAGGCCGTCAGCGCACTGAGAAAAGTTGGTCGTATCATGGCATCTGGTCCAGCAAGTCCAGACCACAACAACGTGGAGATGACCCACTTGCTCAAGACCAACTTGCTGGATATCGTATCTTATATGAGCGAAATGCTGCAAGACAGTTGGGGCAGAAAGACGATACCAGCCAAGCGGCAGATTATTCGCGCTTTCAGAGCATTGATCGTTCAGATCCACGACTCGCTTCTAAGCGTTGCTCCCCAGGTGATTTCAATCTCAACAACACAGTTCGATCTTTTTAATCGTTTGTAGATCATGGCTACTCTGCAGACCAGCTCACAGATGTTACACTGGCCACATGGCTTGCATTTCTCAAGAACCTCACTCCTTCAGATGTCAGGCCCTGCACTGTTGCAACCAGTGCAACCAGTGCATCGTTATCGCCGTCGTTATCAAAGACTGCCCAGGAAACTGCCAAAGAATGGTTTCGGTTCATCGTGTTTGACATTGGCAACTTGTCCAGGCAGCATCTGGATGAAGTGGTCAACTTGAGAAACATTCTCGAACTGGCGGGTATTCACCAAGAACTCATGCAACGTAGAGCCTCCTGGGACCCGCGTGCGAAGCTACAAAAGATTTTCGCCCAGTTGAACAGCGATAATTATGCGATCACCTTACATTTCTTGGGCAAGCTGAAGATGCTCATGACCGTGGACCATCCCGACTTTGTTCGCAATTTGGTGTCTGGTGATGCCTTTGATCATTTAGTTGGACAGATACAATCATCATTATTCTTTACCGCGTCTCGTGATGGGGATGACATTGAGGGACTACGGTGGCTAGCTTTTGAATGTATGGGGGTGCTAGGTGCTGTTGACCCAGACTGCTGCGAGATCGGTACCAATGATTCGCGTACGGTCGTACGTTCAAACTTCAAGGATGAAAACGAGGCGGTCTTGTTCGCGATGTGTCTCATCGAGGTGCTCGTCAATACCTTTCGTTCCAGCGACATCAAATACCAAGGGCGCCTTTCATACAGTGTTCAAGAGCTGCTACGGTTCTGTGGTTTCACTTCGGCTCTAGTCGCTCCAAAGAGTACAATCCCAGTCCCGGCCAAGGTGCGCAACCGTTGAAACAGTCTTTCCAAACACACGCTTGAGATGATCACCCCCATGTTGGAAGGTCAGTTCCAAAACATTGAGAATCCATTCGTTCCACCTGATCATCCGGTCTATCTGAAACAAAATACGTACCAAGAATGGCTCCAACTCTGGACAACGTACCTCATTTCGTGAGCGTCTGGGGACATTGCCAAGAGAATTTTCAGCATCTTGCGTCCAGGCTTTGAGGAACAAAGATGTCGGAGTGGCACATCACTTGTTGCCTCATCTTGTCCTCAACATTCTTTTATATGGTGAAGACGGTGATGTTCAAGACATACTGGAGGTGTTGTTGGCTGTGCTCGAAGACCAAGTCAACGAACAGAGCCCTTCTAGTGCAGATAAGAAGTTTCTCAGTGCTCAGGTTGGATTCGTGTTTCTCCCAATTGCTTCAACGCTGACATGCAGCCAGGTTGTATTTACGCTCCTTGACCATGTGAGCAATTACATGCGGATTCTGCGCCAGGACATCAGCAAGAGAGTGGAAACAAACAAGTGATCACAAGCAAACATGGCTGGATCGGAGAGCGAGGAGTAGCTTGCTCGAATTGATTCACTTCTTTGTAGCATTAACCATGACCTGATGGCTAAAGCCGCTCTCCAGTGCGGGGCCTACGCAAGATCCATGATGAATTTTGAACGCCAAATTATTGCACTTCGAGAACAAGAGGCACCGGTGGCAATAAAGGAGCTCACGCCTCACCACGAGCATCTACACGAAATATATGCCTACCTCGATGAACCCGGCGGGACGGAGGAAATATCCATGCTCATCCTTTCACCATCTTTGGAGCACAAGATCTGGGAGCACGAAAGCACGGGACAATGGACGGCTGCTTTGAGTTGTTGGGAAGTTAGTCTCCAGTGGTCGCCCGACAATCTCGAGTTTCACTTGGGCCTTATGCGTTGTTTGCGAAACCTCGGTCATTATGGTTTGTTTTCTTTCTAATCCCTTTCTACTGTTTGAACATGGTCACTTTTAGATACATTGCGGACCCACGTACAGGGCGTGCTTGTCCGAAATCCTGATTGGGAGTCTGAATTAGCTGGCTTTGAGGCGGAAAGCGCCTGAATGATGGGTGCCTGGGACGATCTCCAAAAAATCACCACCAACAATGAATTGATGCCACCATACATCATGAAGGCCCATGTCCTCCTGGCCATGTGATCGGGTAATCCCAACGGGGTGGCATCCGCATTATCCAATGCGCGCGGCATGTTGGGTATGCCAATCACGGCAGCTGGTGCCAAAGGCTACCTACAATCATATGACGCATTGCTGGATCTGCACATGATCCACGAGATGGAGCTTATCTACAATGCCATCTCTGCAGCCATCCCGTGTTCACAGAGTAGGGGCGAGTTAATGAATTCACTTGGCACATGCCTCACCGCCCAGTTCGATGCCACGCTTCCTAATTTCCACGTTCGACAAGCGGTATTAAGTATGCGGCGAACAGTCCTTGCACTGAGGTCAGGCGTGTTTCTAGCTCTCGAGGCTGACGATCGCTTAACCAGTCCCAACACGATGCCCTTGATCACCAAGGAGATTGGCCAGTCATGAATTGAGAGCGCCAAAATTGCGTGTAAAGCCAAGCAATGGCAGACGGCTTACTCGGCAATGTTACAAGCACAGCAGAGCAATGCTAGGTTCTCCTTTATGGAGAGTGCCAAACTCATCAAGGCTGCGGGGAAACCTCTCCGTGCACTCCAGGAGCTCGAGAATTCAATGCGCCTGACTGGGTTGATGGAGGATCCTGACACGATCGACTTGACGGCCAATGACGATGAGGTGTCATTGAGGAACTGAAATGCATGAGAACCAAGGTGGAGTTCCTCTTTCTTTGAAAACAATTTTGCTCACTTGTTCGTAGGCACATATTTTGCGGGTGCGATGGATGAATAAGTTGGGTCGGTACGAACCCTCGTATCTTTTGAAAGCATTCCAGACTGCTGGAGAGCAGGGCACGATGATGGAGAGTGCACTCTACCATCTTGGAGGGTTCCATGATCAGATCTACAAGCAACTGCCTTCTCCAGAAACCGAGTGGTATGCATCGAATCTATCTGTTTTCGAGTATGAAAGTTGAATCCAGGTGTAGGTCTATTGGAATGCAAGCACATACGGTCAAGAACTATGCGAATGCTGTGGCCCTGAGCTCGAAATATGTTTATCAAGTGATACCTCGCATGCTCACGCTTTGGTTATACCTTGGGAAGAGCTCATACAAGCACAACGTTTTCTTGTTGATCCACCAAGCCATATGTCAGACAGTAGACAGTGTCCCCGCGTACAAGGTGCGTCCTCGATAACTTAACGCATGTTTCCCCATTGCTGAGCATCGAGACAGTGGTTCACCTCGTTCCCTCAGATCGTATCTAGGGTGGGGCACAAAACTGACAGGGTGCATCGAGTCTTGTCAAAGATTATCAGCAACATCATTCGTGAACACCCATACCAAGCATTGTGGCTCTTTGCATCCGTCATCAAGTCCACCAAGCCCTTGCGGGAGTCGCGTGGATGAGCGATACTAGATGGGCTCCAGGTACGTCTCTGCACTCGTCGTGCCTATCGTTGCAAACTTTGCTAGGACAACCGCCAATGCCTGAACGGAGCTCCCGATGCCTATCACCCAGTCGTATGCGATCACAGAGGAGCTCCTCAGGCGGTGCAACCACCCCATCGATGACGACCAGCGGACACTGAGCATGAAGTGCGAATTCCCGATGCTGGTCTAAATGATGAGAAATTTATAAGTCTATAATTTTGTGAACTAATCCGACAGGCGAGTACCTTACCACTAAAGTGCTGTCCCAGCTGACATTAGGATTTTCGCAGCATTATGCCTACTATACCATGGGAAGACAGGCACACAATTGTTTTAGGAGTGGCTGAGATGATTGACGGAGTTGGTGATGTAATCATGCAGTCCTCGGATGCCCCAGGTGCCCCCGTGATTCAACTAGGAGATTGAAGTACATGAAGCAACAAGAGCATCTGAGAGTGATCTCATTAAATACCACTGGAGAAAGTAGCTTGATAAAATGGGCGTGCGAAGCCCCACATTCGTGGCAAATTCCCGCTAGATTATTTACACTTACATGGCCTATTGCGTTAGCCGTGCGGAATTCCTGTAATGGTCGTGCTGCCGTCTGCGTCACAGTCTGGTTTTTTTATGTAACTTTCGTTGGGTTCATGTACTGCATATCCTATACGAATCCTCTTGCATGAATGTGGCCTTCCAGTTAGATCTTTAAGGCAAGGAAGGTGTAGATTGTTTGTCCCTGTTTGTTCCGTATTTGTATTTTTCTATTTATAAATTAAGCTTTGCGGGCTTGTTTTCCCTTCAGTCATTCTTCTCAGTGCATGCCATCCTAGGAGGGCTGTCCAAGACATTGGACGCGTGCCATTCGTGTCATTTGCGCTGCCAGCTTATGCTGGCCGAACGCACCCATGGTAGTGGGTGTCGCGGGACGCTATAGCCACCCATTCAGTGCAACGCTGGTGGGCCGACTTGCTTACGGGACAAGGCTTTCTTATATTCTTTCACCCACTGCTGATCTAAAGAGACCTGAATATTTCAGAGGTCAACAAACTTCATTTTCTTTCCATTCGACCGTTCTTCATGGTGTGTGACCCCCCAAGGGGCAGAATAGTCTGAGGCATCAGACATGCGCCATTTAAGATCATCATGGACGTACAATTAAATCGTCAGAGGGAGAAGTGACTACACCAAGGGCTTGCTTACAGGCCTCCAGATGCCATTGAGCCTCAGCGTGAATATATGCTTGCTGCTCTTTGGGAGTCATATTCTTCATCGAAGGTGCCAGAGAACGAACAGGCGTGGAAGGGGGTCGTGGTTGGATAGTGCTGCTGGGAGGTGGAGGTGACAGTGGCGAGCGTGGAGCTGTAGACTGCCCACATTTGCGTTCATTGTTAGTACCATGGTTGTAGTCTTTATCTTCGTCTCGGTACGACTGATCACGATCATGGTCCCTATCATCACAATCGTATCTTGATGCGCTCCAAGAGTAGGATCGCTCCTCTTCTTTGCTGTATCTCGGGCTGGGTGAATACCTGCCGTTATCCTCAACTCCAAATCGTCCAAACCACTCATTTCTACGATCATGTGCCCATTCCCGCTTCTCCCTCTCTCTCCTTGCTTCTCATTCTTCCACCTTCTTCTCGAGCTCCGGTACTTCTTCGTGCATCAACCTTACAAGTTCTCTTTCAAAGCGCCTCCTCTCCTCTTCCTTAGCAGTCGTCTTCAGACCATTTGAGACATACTTGAGATCCTCTTGTAACCTAGTTATCCTATAGTGCATATCCTTGAGCTCTCTATCAAGAGCAGCAGATGAGCGTTCATTCGCCAAGGTATCGTCCGGCATCTTTTGTGTGTTTAGTAGCTGCTTCTTGATGGAAGACAGATCCGATGTCACAGAGATCGCGTCATCTGCACGCGACCGAATGGTACTTCGATCCACGTGACGATTTCAAGGTTGGTAGAATCCACCAGGAGGTTCGATATCTTCGTGCTTATAAACTGTTGCATCTTGCCTCCCGCCTTGCTGTGTGAAGGAGGATGAAGAGGTGAACGAACGTTCTTTAAGACGCGAGACTAGCACATCAAGGCCTGATGGAGAATGTGCGCAAGAGTCGTTTTTGAGGATGTCTTTAAGAAAATTAACGGAAGTATCAAGATCACGAGAAGAAGGTGGAACAAGTTCAGATGGAAGTTCATCTGGGATGTCGTTCCCATTTAGTCCTGAATGCATTGATAAGAATCACATCATATCATAGTTATTCGATGTATGCACGTCGGTAGATTAAACCCATGGCAACATGAAACTTTGCCAAGTTCAATTTACCCTGATTATCGGCGTCAGCAAGCGTCCTATAGCATGTCAGTGGTGTACATCCAAGTTTAGTGAGCAACGGAACCGACCAAATCCTCACGAGATCGTTTCTGTCCAGGCCACTTTGTCCAAAAACCTCCAATGCCGTTTGACCGCTGATAAAGCCTGTTCCTTGGGTGTCCCAAGCTCTGAAGATCTGATTGTACCGTTTCTTCTCCGCCTTGCTCAACGTCCAGGGGACTTTAGGAGCGACCCCTCATTCGTGGGCTTGATTGTGCTGCTGAAAGCTCTGCTGTAATGAGAGACCGCCAAGTTGCTGCTGTGCGGGTGGCGGAGGCCGTGGCACTCCTCCGGATGTGTACGGAGCAGAAACGTTAGCGGGCATGAACGAACTTGACATCATTTGAAGACGAGGATCGACAAAACCAGTCACTTGAGGGACTAACGAGGCTGGTTCACGTCCCACAAAACCAATAGGCTGTGGCAGCAAGCCAACACCCGTTGGTTGCGTGACCAGGCTTGGCACCCCAGCCAAGGATGAAAACGCGATATCGTTGCAATTGAGGACTCGTGGTGAGAGAGAGACATAGACGTGGATGGTATGATCATGGAAAATATATTCCGAGATATATGAGAGGAATTCGGAGAGGACGGGGCAGCAAGAGCAAAGGAGTATTTTGTGCAAATTCACATTTCCGAGAACGTTATCATCTCTAGCAAGCCCAATAGAATCCTCATGATCAAGGGTCATGAAGATAGCAATGGGACACGTATCACCTATCTTTGCAGGCTGAACAGTGAAATCCACCAGTTCGCAGTGAATGCCGTCGTAAAGTCTGGATTGTTCGCTCAGAGGAGGATGTGCAGGGAAGGTGAGTCCAGGCCATGACCCCCCTCGATGCCATCATGTGTCCTGCCCACCTTATTGGTGTACACAGAAATGAGGAGATACCTATCACTTTCCGTTTCTCAGACTCACTCAATACATTCCATGTGTACTATGTTAACAAGTACATAGATCATCATGCACATATAATTGCTTACTGAATTTGTGGCAACTTTTATTGGTCTTGTGTGTCTACTGTACAGCCTGTAGGTACAAAAGGAGATAAAGAGCCACAGTACGAGAGGTGTTCTCTAAAAAGTGACCACAGACGAACATGCACATTAAGACAATGCTAAAGTCTGTGCATGTGCACAGACATAGAAAAGTACATGACATTTTCCTGATTGGCAGTATACCAGAGCGATGGTTTGTCACTGTTACCAGCACCACCCAGCTGGGGGACTGCTCTGCGAGACTTTGTGACGGCGTTCACTGTGAACCAGTGTATTTCACTGTTGGGCCTGCAAACATCACACAGAACCTGCCCCGGCAAGTTACCGCAGGCACGGGCCATTCCCTCACCATCTAGGTACCGCGCCATCTGGAGAACCTTGCATTCCTTCTTGTGCACCAGTTGCCCAAGCTCATAAACCAGACTATAGTCACCGTTAGGTTTGGGCACTGAACCTGACTGTCTGGAGGTAGCAAAAAACACATGGGATTCAGATCCATCCCTGCCGGCCTGGCCTACCATTTGAACCACCATCGTGAGGCTATAGGCTAGCTGATAAACCACAATGAATCGGATGCTCGGTCTGTCCACCCCCGTAGCAAATGCAGACGTACATGCCATCACCTGTGTCACACCCCTGTCCCATAGATCGAGGTTGTATGCCTTCATGTTGCCAGACAGAGGCAGGCTACTATGGAAGACCGCACAAGGCATCATCACAGCAAACTGCTCTGCCTTTGCACGTGAGGCAAACAAAACCAGCATTCGAGAACGAAGTCATTTGTATTTGGCTCTCGCTTGCCTTGAGTCTTGAGAGCAGTGCGTATACCAGCTGTGCAAGAGCATGCCTTGAAGCCACAGGATCAAGGTAAATTGTATGAAGGCCTATCTTAGGACAGTTTGTCAACAACCTGATGAAAGCTGTCTCTATATGCGAAAGCTGATATGCTTTTATGAGTGGTTTCTCCAAGATAGGGGGAACCGAGCCAGAAAGCAGAATGATTGCCATATCCATTATGGACACCCATTCAGCAAGCATCCTCCATGCTCTCCGTCGCTCCTCTGGGCAGTCAAGTTGGTCGTGGTGTTTGTCAATAAATATATGTGTGAACTTTGGGGTCTCCGGCTTGCGCAACGTCCTGAGGGTGGAGCAAATAATGTGTCAGCACCATCCAGAAAATAGCCAGTATAAACGTACTCACTCCACGAAAGACTGTGAGCTGACATGCTCAACTTGCACGAACAACACTTGCACCCCAGCAGAGATCTCCTGCGACCACCCAAAGTTGGCCACCCTGATGTCAGCCCTTTCAGCCCTCTTGTATTGTTCTTCAAGGAGTACAGTGAACGGGCAGACAACCATGAACCTGAGGTTGCAATTCAGCAGAACTGGGACCTGCCACAGCATGGACTTTCCACCACCTGTACACATGGTGATTATTGCATCTTGTTTCCTCCTCATCACTGTCAGAATTCCCATCATCTGTGCCGCGCTCTTCTCCCATGCCGCAGGGTCCCCAACCAGTGCCTTGATAGCCCCCCGAATGTTATCCCTGAGCATCGCCTCCTCTTTAAACGAAACATTCCGAGTAATCAGCATACCGCGAGGATCCTTGTATGACGTCTCCTGAACCAACAAGCCTGGCTGGCCATCCATGAGGATTGGCTGTGGGACATAAGGTGGCAAGCTGTCCACGGAGCGCCAATTGAATCGCATGCTTGATTGACAGGGTTTTTCGTCACCAGAGTTGTCAGAGGCTACAAAACCCTTGGGCAAATATGGGTCTGTGACGGCTGCAGTTGACCCTGATCTCCAGTCCTCCCTCGAGGTAGAACAATAAGTTCTTTTCTTCGGTATTGCAGACTCCTGAGCATAGACCGCCGTACGCACAGGGCCCCGGCATCGACCAGGTAGACCTATGTCCAGGCCTGCGCCATGCGGGCCCGGTGTCCGGAATGTCCAAGGTGCAGGTAAGGCATCAAACGCTTGAACACCGGTGTGCAAAGGGCTAGAATTTCCAGATATGCAGTCACTGGATCCCTCAGCAGGGGGATTGAGGGGAGGGAGGCTCTGATTATTGAGGCACAGCATAAGATCTGCTTGCAAGGCAGCATGATCATCAGCCCCACAGTGAGAGGGAGGACCAGCTTGCATAGGCTGTTGCTGGGCCAGTTTGGCTATTAAACTTGCTGTGACACCGATTGCCGCCAACTTGCTCATGAGCGCATCACCGATGAGGTCAGCCATCTTGAAGGCCAATGCATTCAGATCAGGCGGGTCTAGGGTTCCTGCCCCCAGGAGATAGTCTGCCTGGAAGGTTAGTTTGATGCTGCTCAAGTGGTTCTCTACGCCTGTCAGTGAACGGGTTTTTCTCTCCAAAGATGGCCTCACTCACCAACCCCTGCCGTTCCAGAGGATTTCACTTTGAACATGGCAACGAAACCTCAGGAAGAGGGTTAGAAAGAAACCGGGCGCAGTTAGAGAAGCCTCTTGAGTGACACTGACACTCGTCTATATGCACCCACGCCATCTGCTGAGGGGTCTAGGCTCCGCTAGGTTTGGGAGAAGCAGGGTCAAGAGGAGCAACAGATTATGTGGTCATTCGTTCCTGAGCTCAGGGTGGCAAGCCGAGAAGCCAGTTGTCGGAGCCGAGAAAACCATGCCCTTGCTGATCATGAAACCAACCAGCCTGTTACCGACGCTTACAGCCGTTTGGGTACATGACGGCAGTAGCGGTCGCAAGTCGCAGCAGATTGAATTTGTACATATACCTGACCCGTGGCATCACAAAAATGGTCAAATTATTGCCATGAGATGGTCTGAGATGTTGTGAGATGATGGTGTAAGTGCACCACATCCATGGCAAAACCCACTATGGGGTTCTCACTGGGTGAGTGTTACAGTTCTTCTTGTCACCCCTAACTTTTTCATTGTATCACATAGTGTTTCTTGCCTCGCCTTTGGAGGAATCCCCTTTTCTCAATATATGCATTTCTTACTCTTTGTTTCTTTGGAGACCATCACGTTCTATTCCTAGGAACGCCCTGTTCTCCGCAGTACCCCGCCTTCTTGATTGGACAGCCTTCTCCGCAGTCCGGATCTCTTACTGGACGAGTATTCCTAACCTTCCATTGTGTTCCTTCTTGTTCCTTGCTGCGCGTTCATCGGGTATATAAGCCTAGATTGTAGACCCTGTATCTTCATACTTGATCTACGTATTACAGTAAATCGTACTCTTGTGTCCTTCTTGAAATCCCTCGTGTGATTCACCTTGTCCTTGATGACATTGTCGTACCTCTTTGTGAGCGTCCTCCGTCAAGTAGAACTTTACCTTTGGACTTGTTCTTGCATCTGTCTTCTTGTGTTTCACACAAGAATACGAGAAGTGTAACAAAAGATCAAGTATCTCCTACGTCCCTCCTGTCTAGGAGTAGGACGAACCCCATGTCGCAACCATTTCTCATCAAGAAAGAGCTCTTCGTCACACCCTCAGACCACCATCTGACGACAAAGAAACACCAGCCATCGAAACACCACAGCCTCGCTGACTCGTCGGAACTTCACTTGCACCAAACTCCCCGCTCAGACCTGTGTCCTCTCGTCCCTTGAGATCCTCGGAACCTACCACTCCCAGGACATATCCCATCACACACAGAGAACCATCTCCTATCAAGATAGACCTTTTTTCTTCGCCACCACCAGAACCAATGATGTCCTCCACCGAGAAACCAACCGAGTTGCGAGCAGCATTACCCACAGACTTCACAGGACAGCCAGACAACACCACAAGATGGGTAAAAGCCATGAGGGCTTACTTCGCCATCAACAAGAAACTCTACGCCACAGACGAGATTAAAGTTCTCACTTGTCTCAATAAGCTCACCAAGGAGCAAGCAGCGTTGTTTGCAGAAACCTGGTACAATAAGCTTGCCGACGAAGACACAGAACCGTCGGAAAAGACCTTCGAGAAATTTGTTGAGGATTTAAAAACTACATTCTACCCCTTCGATACCAAAGCTACCACCCGGCTGAAGTTACCCCAACTTCGACAGACTGCGTACAAGGAAGCGGACGGAACCATCAATGATGGATTCCAACACTACATCTCTCAGTTCTTGGGACTAGCTGCCAAATCTAAAATCACAGACCAGGACACCCTCACTGGATACTTCGCTATGGGTTGTGATACTAAGATTATGGACATGGTGCTATCCATGTCAGACTTGCCTAAAACCCTCTTGGCTTGGATTGAAAAATCCAAGCAATTCCATACTCAATGTGCTTGCATCCTAGAAATCCGAAAGGGAATTGCCCCCACTCCCCCTAGCTTTCACAGAATCTCTACTTCCAAGACCACTTGGGATCCCAACGCCATGGACGTAGACGTCGTCCACATAGGAAAACTCACTCCTATGGAAAGATCCAAGTGCATGAAAGAGGGACGATGCTTCTGTTGCAGAAAAACGGGACATAACACACAGAATTGCCAAACTTTCCCCTCCGTTCCCCCCACACAATATATTCGAGCCTCCCAGACCAAACCATGTCCTGAGCCCCCGAAAGAGAAACTTCCGAGCCCTCCGACCTCTCCAAAGACATCCCCACTAGATGAGTATGTAAACAGCCTTCACACCAAAGGCTGGAAAGAAGAAGAGATCCATCAAACATTACGTTCCAACTATGAGACTCCCGCTGAGATTTCCCTGCTAGATACCCAGGATTTTCTCTAAGGGAAGAAGTTTCGATGTCTTCTTCCCATGTAACTGTAGCATTGCCCAATGAAAATGCATTTCGTTTTCCCGTTTCATTGACCATGCCGCAGCAAACCGTCGATACAGTCGCTCTACTGGACAGTGGAGCATCTGGGAACTTCATCGATATCTCCCTCATCTCTTCTCTTCGTCTTGGATGCTGTGTTCTTCACAAGCCCATCACCGCTTACAATATAGTGGGACTAAGAACAAAGAAGGTGAAATCAAATGGAAACTCTTTGCCAACATCTCTTTCGGAACATTCTCTAAACCTATTGAATTCATGGTCACATCGCTCGGATGAAGACAAATCATCTTAGGATTACCCTGGCTTCAAAAATGGAACCCCACCATAGACTGGTCCACACTTTCCCTTTCCCTAGATGCTAAAGAACACGTGAGAAAGATCACCTTATCCACACAGTTAGCACAGGCCAAAGGACCCAAGGAAAAGGAAATCCCCAGATGGTTAAAAGACTACGAAGACATATTCTCGGAACAGACCTTCAATGTTTTACCACCCCATCGGCCCTATGATCACACCATCGAGTTCAAGTCATCATTCATCTCAAAGATAGCCAAAATTTATCCCCTTAATCCAGTGGAAAGGGAAGCATGCCAAAAGTTCGTCGAAGAAAACCTGTCTACCAGCCGAATAGTTCCCTCCAAGTCTCCGCAAGCGTCACCATTCTTCTTCATTCCTAAGAAAGATGGTTCGCTAAGACCATGTCAGGACTATCATTATCTAAACTCCCACACCGTTCACAACGCCTATCCACTCCCATTGATCTCCAAACTTGTCAACGACATAAAAGAATCCACGCTATTTACCAAACTTGATATCCGCTGGGGTTCATCTGCAAAACACAGAGTTGCTGTGCAGGACTGTACAGCATTTGACAGTGTGTGACAGCTGTTACAGTGTCACAGACAGGTCCCCCTTTGTACAGCGCTGTGACAGCGCTGTACAGAGTGTGGGTGGCTGTACAGCGCGTGAAGGCTGGAGCTGCTGGACCACTGTAATCCACTGTACGAGTCTGTACAACACCTGTAGTATTGTAGTTTTTTTTTCTTTTCCCCTCAAATTTTAGATAGTTCAAATAAATTATATTTACTATCTACGGTACATGCACTACATATCATCCATTGTCACTGTCACCTTCTGTTCCCTACCCGCGTCGCCGGCGATGTGATGGTGGGTGCACCATTGTGCGCCGATGTCCTCGTCGTCGTCATTGTGTGGGTGGTGGGTGCCGCATGCCCTAGGTCGTGGTGGCAGGTGGTGTGCGTGCCCCTCGCGTTGTCCTGGTGGATGGGAGGAGTGCCGTTGTGCCCCATCCTCCTCGTCCCATGGGTGGTGGGTTCGCCACGTGCGGTTGCACCCCTCCATGGTGGTGGTAGTGGTGGTGCTGTGTGCGGTTGTGCCGCCACACCTTGTTGTCTGGCGGGGGGTGCACATGCGCGTGCCGTCGTGCCCCCCGTGCATCGCGCCCGGTTGCGCCCTCCACGCTAGTTGGTGAAGGGCGCGCCATTGGGCTGCCCCCACCTCCCTCGTCGTCTGGTGGGTGGTACGCGTGGTGCGCTCGCCATCCGGGTGGGTGCATGGTTGCGCTACCCCGCCCTTGTCGTCGTCTGTTAGGTGGTGGGCGTGCCGTGCGCAGTTGCGCCCCCACACGTCGTCCTGGTGGGTGGTGGATGCGCCGTGGCGCTACTCCGCCCTCCTGGTCGTCCTGTGGGTGGTGCTAGTGCTGTGCGCGGTTGGGCCTCCCGCGCGTCGTCCTGGTAGGTGGTGGGTGCACCGTTGCGCTACCCCACCCTCCTCGCCGTCCTGTGGGTGTACCGTGCGCAGTTGCGCCTCCTGCGCGTCGTCCTGGTGGGTGGTGGGTGCGCCGTTGCGCTACCCCGCCCTCTCGGTCGTCCTGTGGGTGGTGCTGGTGCCATGCGCAGTTGCGCCTCCCATGCGTCGTCCTGGTGGGTGGTGGGTGCGCCGTTGCGCTACCCTGCCCTCTCGGTCGTCTTGTAGGTGGTGCCGGTGCCGTGCGCGGTCGCGCCTCCTACACGTCGTCCTGGTGGATGGTGGGTGCGCGGTTGCGCTACCCCGTCCTCCTCGTCGTCCTGGGATGGTGGATGTGCCGTGCGCGGTTGCGCACCTCCTCGCCATCGTGGTGGTGGCGCCGTACACCGTTGCGCCTGACGAGCAGATGCTAAATAGAATCTGTATTCTCATCCAAGGGGCAGAGACAGCGATAGGGATAGTGCAGAGTGATGAGACTCACTCTACTAGCAGGTAACTTGGTTAAGAATATCACTGGTGATAG
>JBBPUD010000530.1:0-16528 GCA_038094475.1 Phylloporus aff. rhodophaeus
CTCGTGTCATCCCTTGCGAACACCTTGAGAACTCCTTGACGACGTTGTCGTACCTCTTCGTGAGCGTCCTCCGTCAAACGAGTAACGTTCCACACTTGTCCTTGCTTGAGTACACTTCGTGTAACACTACCAACCACGACACATGAATCATGATGAGGGCATGGGTGTACAACTGTGCACTCACTAGAGTGAGGTGGTACAAATGGTGCTCCCATTACTACAATGCCAACGATATCACGACCTACCATGAGGAGGCCCAACAGTGCATCCACCAATATGACTGCAAGGGGGAGCAACAGCACACCCACCACCCACTATCATCACCCCCGACAAGGCATGATTGCCACGAGAATCTAGTGACTATAGCAAGGCCTTGTACAACTCAAGTTGATAGGCCTAGCTAGGCCAAGCAAGGCCTTGGATGACGCAAGACGCATGCTGGTCTGTAGTGGTCTCTACAAGATCTTGCTAGAGATTGTTAACGTTGCTAGACATAGCTAGCACAATGTACTTGATTGGTTCTAGCACAGAGATCACATATGTTGTTAGAAATTGTAGTCAATTGCAAGAAAATCTAATTCCTTGATATATACAATTGCTCTATCAGTGCTTGCTATGTCTTGTATGCCTAGCTAGGTCTAGCTAGGTGTGGGACGATTTGCTGATGTACAGTACAACAGATCCATTTTTGTTCAACCCAGTTTGGACTTTATGTGTTCCCAATGCTACAGTATATTGTCACTCATGGAAAGACTATTGGTGTGTTCAAACACTGGTAGGTTCCATACATTTTATCAGATTCAAGGATCTAATCAACTCTCAGGATTAATACCGCATCTTTTGTTCTTAGTGTTAGTGGGTCCATCTTCCAGAAGGTCACATCTATTGAGGAAGGCTGTCACCTTATGTTGGATGGAATCAACAAAGACATTGTCATGTATCTTACTTAGTAAATCTTGTGAATGATTGAGACCTGCTGTGTCTATCACCTACAATGTTGCTGGACTCTGAATTATTATGCCGGGGATACTGGATCAATGATAGTATTGCTTGAAAAGACCTTCAATCGTTCTAAGATAAGCTATTCAGCTGTACTCAGTGCACACTTTATATCTATATTTTCATTAACTGGGCACTTTTAGAACCATCAAACCTAGTCTAGTATTCACCTACACATCACTACTAATTATGACATGTACATGTATACAGTAATGTTTTGCTCCAAACCAATGATACCAAAATTAGGTTACGAGTCATCTGGTATAGTTTGGTACGAATAGCTTAGATATGCCTATAGGCCAGTGAAAGCATGATAATTAGTTGTGAATAGTAAATGCGTTTGAACAACTGGCTAGGAAAATGTAGGAACCCAAGGATCTGAGCACTCTGTGACAAATAAACATCTTAGTGAGTAAATCTCCTATGATGTGCTCCAAAATACGCTCCAATTGTACCATGAGGACTATGGCTACTTACTCTCACATGTTGTTCTCACATTTCTCTGGCCACAGCTACCCTAGAAAATGCCTCAGGCCTCAGCATGCTGATGGGCAGGCCAAGGCTCTACCACACACTGGAAGACCGGACATTGGCTACTCGTGTGTATTGAGTAAAGTACTATGAAAAGTAACAATTTACTTTCGCCTTGCACTTCAACATTTGACAAAGACTTGTTCATAGGAATCAGAGCATAATCAACAGGAAGCTTGTAGAAAAGTGCCAGAGGAATAGTTCCATGAGCTTGAACTGTCAGTGTGTGGTTTTGTTCCATGTCACGGACTATCTTTTACAGTTGTCAAGGGATATGGCACAGCCTGCTCAACTCATGGGCAAGCTGACATCAAAAAGTCAGAGGTTGTTACACTGGTATGTGTAACCTTTCCTACTCCTTTGCATTGGCTCATTATGCAAAGTGCTGGGTAACCCAAATGCAAAGGTAGCTAGGAGTCTTGCCAGTCAATTGGGTAGGTCCCTGCTATTCCACGTTTGTTTCTCATTCATCATAGATCATATCTAGGGACTTGGAGCTTAGCATTAAAGCTATACTGAGAGGGATCATTGGTGATTCCTCTCACGAGTGATTGGATGTTCTTTGCCAGCATTACATTGCTTCCGAGGATTATCAAAAAATTAATGCTGTCCATTCTTCAGTCAAAGAGGTGTACAAACACATACAGAATCTCACGTCTTGCAAGCAGTCACTCAATGGATCCAACATTCCAGAGAGTTTAGTTTCTCGTGCTACCCATACCATCATGAGGGCCCTAGAGGACCTTCTATTAAATGCTATGGAGGGGAATAACATAAGTAAGTTGGTACGAAATGGTCTCTTACTATACCAAGTCACTCCTGATGTCAGACTCTAGTAGAATATGGCTAAATGACACAATAACACTGCTCTATGATATACTGTAGCTCAGTTTCATAGCAAATCATCACTATGCGATACAAATCATATCATGTTGCATCCGGTCCTTCACTGACTTCATGTGGACTGGAATAGAATATATGTAAGACCTTTCAATATTCAAAGCTTTGTTTACTGCTAAATGTGATGTACTGTAGATTGTTGATTGCTGAACGTGACCTAGATTATTTATTGCTAAACGTGATCTGGGTTATTTGTTGAACATGGTCTAGATGTTATAAGGCCACAACATCCCCCCACCACTCATCAAACTTGTGTGATTCTTCTATCCAATTCCAGATACTTTGCTCACTACTTGAGCATGTCTAGCTCATGCGCTTAGTGCATTCCCAATGGTCTATTTTCCACTATACTTGATACATACATCTAGTCTCTGGTAGTCATGTGCTAGCTATCCTTCATGCATCACTTACCATATTGATAACAGAACTCTTGGTGGGATCTAGCATACCATTATTCAAGCCTTCAACACATCCTTTGTGAGCTCTAGTCATGTCCTTCACCAAACTTGTTGTGAATATATCAACTACAGAAATGTAAGTGCTTTAAGGCTCTTAGTGCACATGGTCCTTGTATTCAAGCCAAATGCCATCGGAATGGACTACCTCAGAACAAAAGGCCTGGCTCTTGGAGAAGCTAGTTACCTTCAAGCGTCTTGGTGGCCATCAGTATGCCAAACAATGGGGTGATCTTTACAACAGGTGGTTCCAAAAGTGGCCTGAGCAACCTCTTGTGCTACCCAGCATACCAGGAGATGTGAGACTGACTGACAATCAGATGGAGATCCTTGGATGAGCCATAGAACACTGTTAGTTCTAGTTATGATGCTGGTTACAATTGCATGGTGGGTCTGGTGCCAATCATTCTGTCAACAACAAGACTGTGAGGGTTGTCAACAACCTCTTGAAGTTGAAGACCTGTATGAAGAAGCCATGGGAAATATATTCAAGTCTTTACTACAAGACACATATTCAACCACATATCAAAAGTGGAACGGGGTTTGGCAATTGTAACAAAAAGATTCAAGAGTTATATGATAGTGAATCCACTGAAATCAAACAAGAAATCTGCAAGATACAAGAGCAGAATAAAAAGAGAAAAGATAGAAAGGGTAGGATGAAACAAAAAAGTAGGAATTAAGGACAGTTGCTGACAGAGTGTATAGTGCATTCTGGGCATAAGTCTGTCAATGAGAGGTGTGAGCACAACTTGACCATGTGTCGTAGGTAAGTGTCAACGCTAGGTAATCATTACACTTACTGATACCATGAACAGTAATGTTGAGCAATGTGGGCTCACCCTCCAGCACATACTTGAACACTTGAGTAGCCAGACTGGGTGGCACTTCAGTGTCCTAATGGGCGGCCCAGATCCTCTGGATCCTGCTGGCCACAACACAATAACAAGGTCAGGTCTTTCATGCCATCAGGAGTTTTTACTCACCTTCAGTCGGTCAGTCTCCATGTCCAGAAGACAAGTGACAATCATGACTTCTCTGATGTCTACACCAACTTCAACACTGTGGTTATATCAGCCTATGGTAAATTCTTGCAGAAAGCATTTGGTGAGCACATAGTTGCATGAGTTGGTCAGCCACCACTGACTATTCTTTAGAAGATAAGTCATTGCCTACTGTATAGTCACTTGGCATGGACAGGTTCAATGGTGTCACAATGGACCTTGGTATGATGAGCAATCATGGCATTGTTGGCAGAGAATGTAGGAAGGATGACCAAGGTGTTGACAGCGATGCAAGTGACGATGAAGGGCATGAGAGCAATGTTGAGGACAATGGTGAGAGAACTGCAATGAACAACCTTGTCCAGACTGACACAGGGGATACAGGACAGGTGGTGGTGAGAGGTGATGATGAGGAGATTCGTCACTCGCCTGAAATTTATATGCTGCCATCCAAATTCCATCTTGCAATACCGTCAGTTGCCCATCTTGCAACATTGCCCACCACAAACCTTGCAACATCATTCACCATGGGTCTTGCAAAACCATCCACCACACATCTTACAACATCCTCTGGCACAGGTCTTGCAGTACCATCTGCCGCATATCTTGCAACACTGTCAACCACCTATGCTACACCAACAGAACATGATGCAAGTCCAGTGGCATTTCACCCTACAGCAGTTGACTTGATGGCTGAGCCTGTGGTGGTAGCCACTGTCCCCTTCACATTATAGCTCTCAGCCTTTCCTAACTACTATGATATGATGTCAAATCCCATGGCCATGTCTTATGCTGGTCTACAGGCTCTATCTAATTCTGATCTACAGTACTTGGTAATCTCAGTCTAGGATTCTTTCAGGACTTACTAAGCAATGCCTCACTGGATGCTCTCTGAACAGATCCATTCTTGATGCCACTGGTGTCCCTTGGTAACTTGAACCTGCCACTTGCAAGCGGGATGCATCACCATGAGGATACATGGGTGTAGACTCTGATGTGAGCCAATTTGGAATTTTCAGTAATACTTGCTAACCTGAGTCTTGTATTCTGTGATAAGATTTCGTTTGACATACCAATTTCTAGTGCTGTACCTGTCTTGCCAACAGAACCACTCCCTACTCTTCTATCATCAATGACCAAGATGATGCTGACATTTCTCTGGTTTTGTCTGAACAGCCAAAGCAAAAGCTGGTACCCTCTCAACATGCACAGCATGATAATGCAATCAGCAAGTCTCTTGGTAAAGAGAACCATGTCAAGAAACCAACTACAGGAGGGTCAAAGAACATGAAAGGGAAACAAAGGAATGAGTGAAAGCAAGCAGCCAATGTCACTTCTGAGAAGGATGAGGATTCCACTAAAACAAAGTATGTTATTCTACAATTGACACAGCATTGTTAACACAAGGCTATGATAGAGTTGCATAGATTACCATGCTTGTCACACAGTATGAGCAAGACCACCAACTTATTTCTCATGTGAATTATATTTTCAAGTAAAATGCATGGTTTTTGTAGAAATAAACTGGTGCTCTTTGCTATGGTGCAAGGGGATTTTCTTTTTACACATAATATGTATATGCTAGCACATACTATTCTATAACATATGGGGTGACAGCAAAGCATGGGTACACGAACCTTAGTGTGAACACTGCAAAATTGTCATTGACAATTGAACTAGATGTGATATCAGAGGAATAGGAAAAACGAGGAAGCAAAACTTACTGGTTGGTCAGCATCTTGCAGGTTGCAAAGTATTGCAATGAGGTGATGGAGTATAACAATGGGCAATTGGGCTGGATCTTGCAAGTAAAGCCTAATGTGAATTGCAAACATGTTCTTGAAGATGTGTGACAAAATTGGCACACAGAAGGGTGTGACGGGCATTAATTATGGTTGACATGTTAGATCTTGCAAAACAAAATATGTGTTGTATTTGCAAGTAGTACTACAGAAGCATGTTAGATTTTGCAAGCCAGCAGAGAAATGCAAACCTTGTATTGCAAGATATTGGAATGAGTTGTGGACATGTCAAATTTGGATCTTGCAAGGCCAAGAGAGCCACATCCAGCTTAGACTTAATAGCTGCATACTGCAAGAGTGTATTGCAAGATGTGTTACAATTCTTTCCTTGTACCGTAACGTTCTTCTTCTCACTTGTATCTCGTTCCTCGCTCCTCCCTTTATCTTTGTAGAACGCGATGAGCATGCGCTCATCATTCTTGATCCGTCATCCATCTCACTGTTCAACCAGTGACGTGTATCTTCGTACAGGTTCTCTCATTGGAGTTCCTGTTTCTTCTCTGTTTCTGTTTCACATCGCCTTGTTCTTGATCTTGTTTTGGACAGCCTTCTCCGCAGCCCGGTTCTCTCGTACCGGCTTAGTGTTCCTATATTCCATCATGTTCTTGGACCTTCTATTGCTGCGCATCTCATTAGTATAAATACGTAGAGTAGACACTCGATGTACTCATACTAGATCTACACAATACAAGTGTACATCTCGTGTCATCCCTTGTGAACACCTCTGAGAACTCTTTGGCAATGTTGTTGTACCTCTTCGTGAGCGTCCTCCGTCAAACGAGTCTAGTTCGAACCTTGTCCTCGCTTTGGTACACTTCGTGCAACAAGATGGGGATGGTGATGTTTGCTATTGTTGGTCCTGCAACATGGTACCAACAATAATAATAATGATAACTTGCAGTGTACTTCCACTATGGCCTGTACCAATATCCTTGCTGATCTCTACTAATGAAGGGAACTGGAAGATATCTCCTTGGCTTCAGGAGCAGCTACCTCATAGGTGAGATAAGACTACATGACAATAACTGTAATCATGCAAACAGTAATGGTTATCAGTGCCCATTTACACTACGGCCTCATGCTCTGCAGATACACCCCTTGTGCACTATGGGGAGAACAACGTTATCCTTGTTTATAATGGTGGACAATCATATACTCAGTGTGGAACAGGTGCTAGTACTGTGTTACACGAAGTGTACTCAAGCAAGGACAAGTGTGGAACGTTACTCGTTTGACGGAGGACGCTCACGAAGAGGTACGACAACGTCGTCAAGGAGTTCTCAAGGTGTTCGCAAGGGATGACACGAGATGTACACTTGTATTGTGTAGATCAAGTATAGAGTACATCGAGTGTCTACTCTAAGTATTTATACTGACGAGGCGCGCAGCAAAGAAGGTCATCGAACATAATGGAACATAGGAACACTAAGCCGGTGTGAGAGAACCAGACTGCGGAGAAGGCTGTCCGAAACAAGATCAATGAGTACAGCGAGGTAAAACAGATGGAGAGGTGAAACAGGAACTCCAAAGAGAGAACCTGTGCGAAGATGCGTATCACTGGTTGAACAGTGAGATGGATGAACGATCAAAGATAATGAGCGAATGCTCATCACGTTCTGCAAAGATACCGGGGAGAGCGAAGAAGGAGATACGACGAGTAAGAAGAAGAACGTTACGATAGAGGGAAAGAATTGTAACAGGTAGATATGCCATCAAACCTCCCTGTGATGGGTGCATCATTGTACTCCAGTGTGTAGGGCCATTGCATTGTCACCTTGGCCCACGCATCGTATTCACTGGATTCTCTTCCATCCTTGGGCTTGGATTGATGCTCCACTCATGGGAGGACGATAACTTTCACTTGGTGAGCCTGTAGTCAAGTGTAAAAATGGAAGGTCGTCCTTGTCACAGGTAGCATCTCCATTACTCTCCTTGTTGTGGCAGGCATACTGTTGTGCTGCCTGCATGGCACTAGCAGCGCTCTCACCATTCTTGTTGTAGTCTGTCATGTGGTGGTGGTAATGTGGCTTGAAAGCTGGGCTTGAAGGTAAGTTAGGTGAGAGCAGTTTGCCATCGTCAATCCATGGTTACAAAACAAAGGCCCTGATGTGTGAGTCAGGTACATGATTCACTAAGGACAACACCCACTGTCAGAGGTTGAATAGTGTTGTTGATAGTGCAAACTGAGGGTATTCAGTGATCGCCTGCAGTGTGCTAGAGATGGCAGATGATAGAAGTGAAGATAACAGGGCAAGGAAGAGTTGAATTAGAGTTTAAAAGACTTTGAGGAAAACTTTGAAGCCATCGCCCATACTGATACAAGTTAATGTTGTAATTATATAGGTGCTAGCTAGACATAGTACAGATGTGACATGTTGCTTCTAGTCCCTGTGAGATCTAACACAAAAGAACAGATCATACAAGGACTAGCAGTGAAGTCCTAGTTCTAGTGCTATGAGATGAAAATTTTGACTGGTGCTGCAAGGTTGTACTAGACTCTGTGAGGTCTAAGAGGGCTTACAAGATGACACTAGATTTGGGACAGTTTTCTGATGTACAAGCTCATGATCAGACAGAATAATCAGTTTTGTGTCACACAAGGGAGTAAGTGGACGCTAAGCTAGCAATGAGTCCTGAATGAGAAAGAAAGACATGAGACATTTATTGTTATACAAAGTATACAAGGACAAAGTTGAACATTACTTGTTTGACAGAGGATGCTCACAAAGAGGTATGTCAACATTGTCAAGGAGAACTCAAGGGGACTAGGTGGTGACATGAGATGTACACTTGTATTGTGCAGATCAAGTATGAAGTACATTGGAGTGTCTACTCTAGGTATTTATACTAAGACGATGCATAGCAGAGAACCATGGAGAACATCATGGAAGGTTTGGAATACTAAGCTGGTGTGAGAGAACTGGGCTGCAGAGAAGGCTGTCCATCAAGATCAAGGAACAAGGAAACAAGATGTGATGGAGATGAAATGTATAGCCAAGGAGCTATGTGTGTAGAAACATCGTATTGAGTCCGATGATGAGCAAAGCATGCTCAAAGCATTCTAAACAAGTTAAAGGCATGGAAAGATAGGTGATGTGAAACAAGAAAAGAAAGATGCCAGGATAGAGCAAGGAAATTGTAACAATACCCCCTTCATAGAGTTGTACCCCTGGTACAACTTTCCAATCTCTTTCCTAGTTGCTGAAGGTGGGCAGGACATTGGGAATGAGATAGTTATATAGACATTGCATATCGTTATGTCCAAATTGGTCACAATGCATGCAAACATCTCGTGAGCATCAGGAGAGTCTGTGTCCCCATTGTTGACAAGTAGTGCACTGTAACATGAGGCAGAGTTGTTGGGGGTGGTGAGGAGCAGTGACATGGCAGTGAGGGCATTTGTATAATGCACACTCGTCTCTGTAATGACCAACCTGGTTATATCAAAAGCAACAAGTGGTGTTAGTCACAGGGGAGTAAACATAAGGGTTGTGTAAGAGGTGAGTGGAGGTGGAGAGGATTACGATGTTGCCAATGTGAACAATGTAAGATCTGTTGAGCTCCTGGGTGACAGGGTCAAGGTATTGAGCACTACTGTGAGGACTGAGGACGAAGGGAATAACATTGTCCTCAGGAATGATGAGTACATGGAGGGGGGTCTCGGGAGTAGGGAGGTTTGACGAAGGGGAAGAGATATGAAGGGCAAGTGGTAAGGAGGAAGGAGAAACAGGATCCAAAGAAGAGAACTGTTACAATTTGTCTATCAGGACATGCAAGAGATGTGGGCTGGTGGTCTATTCTTTTCCTTATCCTTTGTTGTCATGTTACTCTATTGGCGTTTCACCTGATTGAACTATTGTCTACTTGAACAGTTGTTTCATTGACAGCCATCAAGGGCTGTGTTTTCCTTGTTCTCATTCCAGTTTCTACTTTCTTGATCTATTCTTGACGACCAATCATATAATTCTCCTCACATCACACCACTTCTCTTTCCTAGCACTGCTGCACATCCCATTTAGTAAATAAACCATTGTCTTGAATACTTGTATCCCAAGCTAGATCTTACCTTTACCATAATCAATCTCCTTGACTCCGAACTCCTGGGCTACTAGCTTACCCCTTGATTCTGCTTTGTTTATATATCGTAGTGACTAAGTCTTGGGACTTCTTGAAAACCCTGACCAAGCTACTAAAGGTCTACGTTAAGGTCCTACCCAGGACTAAGCATAACAAAAGATCTAGCTTCCCTCTTGAACGACTACTATCTAGTAGTTACTATGATTGCCCACCATTTCATGGCAGAACTCCTACCAGACCCCCCAGAATCCTGCTCACCCCCGAATCACTCAACCAATGCTTCCTCCCCCTCCCCCCACTTCTAATCCTCCTGCTCAAACCCCTTCACCCTCCATCATGAGCAGCATCACCAATTCAAAAGAACTACGCCTCGGTGTACCCTTAGACTAGATGGAAAAGAAGAGACTTTCATAGGATGGCTCAACTCAGCACAAATCTATCTACTTGTCAATACCACCACCTACGACTCCAATGAGAAACGCATCACATTCATTCTCTCATTCATGAAAAAAGGCACTGCTGAAGCCTGGGCCATTGCCTTCACTTCCAAAGTCATTGTTTCCAAAATGTTTGGAACATATGATGATTTTATCAAAAACCTTGAAAAGAGCTTCCTGACCACCAACCAACCAGGACAAGCTCTCACAAAGATACAGAACCTGTCCCAGAGAGGAGACGACATTACCTCCTACATCTCTCAATTTAAGATTGCTGCGGCTCAAAGCCTTGTCACAGATGAAACAGTCCTTTGCAGACTCTTTGCAAAAGGACTCCACCCAACTCTCACTTGACAGATCTACCATTCAGGAACCAAACCTACCACAATAAAGGATTGATACACAAAGGTGGAGAAATTCCAGGCATACCATGACCATTTTGACCAACTTTCCTCTTGTCACCCCACCTCAAAGAAAAGAAACCCCTTCCCCACCATCCGCACCTACCTCCCTAGAACTTCCCACTTCCATACCAAGGACCCCAACACCATGGATATTGATTGTGTCCACCTCTCCCGAGAACAACAGAAGGAGTACCAACGCAAGGGACTCTGTTTCACTTGTGGGAAGAAAGGACTCATGAAAGACTGTCCAAACCATGGACAGACCAACTGAACTAGGGGACAAGAGAAGGGTAAAAGAAAATATCAAGCCAAAAGAGGAGAAAAAGGTCAGAAAAATGGCTGGAGACGATGAACTCCCTAAACTTGAGGAAATAGAGAATGAGAACGAAGAACCCTACATATCCTGTTTGCAGAAAGCACTTGAACAGGATTTTTGAAAGGAGGACCTCATTTGATGCAAGGACTCTCCATCTTGACACAATGCTTGCCTGTAATACTAGCAGATAGTGAATCCGGAATCCTTCTTGTACCCACTTTACTCATCTGCCCAAACTGAACATTGAAAGTTGTCAACACCACTGCTCTCTTAGACTCTGGAGTGGATATCTCATGCATTGATTGGGACTTTGTCCACAAACACAAAATCCCACTTGAAAAACTAAACTCTCCCTTCATTGTATGAAATGCTGACCAAACCCAAAATAGCAAAGGACTCATCAGATTTGGAGTTACCCTTTATGTTCACCTAGCAATGGTAACACAAAAAGTGTTCTTTTACTTGATGTACCTCAGACGAGAAAACATTATTCTTGGCATGCCTTGGTTTCAAAAGGCAAACCCAATGATCAATTGGAAGAAGAAAACTATAAACATTGATTAGGAAAAAGACAAATCCACGGACTTATACTTTGTTCATGCTTCATTGGTCGGACACAGCCTGGGAAGAAAAACTTCATCGCCCAAATTCCAAAAAGAACCCATAGAAAGGGTAAATCTCTTTAATGAGAGAGAAACACTGGATGGGTATCTCCAAAGAGCATATTCTACTTATACTCTCCAATGAATTCAAAAATCTGCCTCTCACTTCTTCCACACTTCAACCATGACCAAGAAACTGGAATGTACAATTGGGAAAACTACCATGTCTACTCAATTGGCCATGGATGAGGCAAAAAAAAAGACTAAACTGCCAGAGGAGTACCAAGCATTCACTTCCATTTTCCAAAAGGAGTCTACCGATCATCTCCCCCCATCACAACCATATGATTATCCCATCAACCTCAAAGATTCCTTTACTCTGAAAATCGCAAAAATCTACCCCTTATCCCCCAATGAAAAGAAGGCAACAAAGGATTTTATTGAGAAGAACTTAACAGCAGGAAAGATCAGACCTTCGACCTCTCCACAAGCATCCTCATTCTTCTTCATTAAAAAGAAGGATGGAGGACTCCAACCCTGCCAAGACTACTGATATCTCAATGAACATACAATCCGAGACACATATCCACTTTCTCTAATCTCTGATCACAAACTCAAAGATGCTAAGGTCTTCACTAAGTTCAACGTCTGATAGGGATACAACAATGTTCAAATCAGAGACGGAGATCAATGGAAGGCCGCCTTCATCACTCATAAAGGGCTCTTTGAACTGATGGTCATGTACTTTGGCATGACTAACTCTCCCCCCCCCACATTCCAATGATTCATGAACGACTCCTTCCGTGATCTCATCACTGAAGGATGACTAGTTGTCTACATGGACGATCTCCTGATCTTCTCTCCTGACAAACAACCCATATTGAACGAACCAAAAGGGTTCTCCAACGAATGAAAGAGTTAGATCTATATCTCAAGCTGGAGAAATGTCAATTCAATGTCAAAGAAATAGACTATCTAGGCATGATCATCCAACCAGGACAGATTGCCATGGACCCTACAAAACTTAAAGGAATCAATGAGTGGCCAACATCAACCAAAGTTAAAGATGTTCAGTTATTCTTAGGTTTTGCCAACTTTTACCAATGATTCATCCCTCATTACTCCGATATTGCATGACCTCTCCTGGACCTTACTAAAAAGGATGCTCCCTGGGCATGGACAGATGCATGCACCAAAGCCTTTAACAACCTTAAGACAATCTTCACATTGGAACCTGTCCTTGCCTTCCCAGATGTCTCCAGACCCTTCGCAATTGCAACCAACACATCCAAACACGCTTCAGAAGGAGTACTACTCCAACAAGACAGGAATGGTGACTGGCACCCCTGTGGTTATCAATCACAAACGTTTGGACAAGCTGAATGTAACTATGTCATCTATGACCGAGAACTTTTAGTGGTCATTCGCGCCCTACAAGCATGGAGACATTACTTGCTAGGGTCCCCCTTCCTGGTACAGTGTGGACAGATCACAAAAACCTCACCTACTTCTGTCAACCCCAAAAATTGAACCAACGCCAGGCTCGTTGGATGCTTGACCTTGCAGACTTTGACCTTCACATTGATCATGTCCCAGGAAAGGCACTTGTGGCACCGGATGCATTGTCCCGAAGAGTCAATGACCAGATTTACTACCCCCTAGTGATGATGACAACGACAACATCACTCTTCTTCCCTCTCATCTATTCATACATTCAATTGACATCTTATTCCACGATTGACTCTATACCTCTTCCTCCTCCGACCCACTCATATTAGATATGTTACAGGCAATGGAAGGACTCCCCTCTAAGTTTAGATCCCGACTCTCCAATTGGCAATTCACCGATGGTATACTGCTATATCAAAAAAGGATTTACGTTCCTCCTGAGAGGACACTGTGCAAAGATGTTATTGCCCAACACCATGATCATCCATCAGCAGGACACTTAGGAAATCTCAAAACTCAACAACTTGTTGCTCGAGAATATTGGTGGCCTGGTCTTGCTACTATGGTGTGCAAATATGTGACTGAATGCGCCATATGTCAACAGAATAAGTCCAACATCCATCCTACCAGACCACCACTGATCCCCATTTCCTCTTCTTCCTCTTGACCCTTCCAACAGATCTCTTGTGATCTAATCATGGATCTCCCTATCTCCGCCAGGTTTGATTCTCTTTTGGTCATGGTCGACCATGGACTTACAAAGGGGGTAATTCTCTGCCCCACTAAGAAAACCATCATGGCAAAAGGCATTGCCCTTCTCTTCTACAAAAAAGTGTTCAAACGATTTGGACTTTACAGTACAACAAAATTATTTCTGATCATGGTCCTCAGTTCACCTCCCAGTTTGCCAAGGAACTAGGACAACTCCTCAAATATGATATCTCCCTTTCCACTGCATATCACCCTCAGACAGACGGAGAAACAGAATGTGTCAACCAAGAAGTCAAGACCTACTTACACATTTATTGCAGAAATCAACCTACCACATGGAGTGAATACATTGACATGGCAGAGTTCACACACAATCACTGCCCTCATTCCATCACCTCTCAATCTCCATTTTATCTAATGATGGGATATGAACCCTGATGTATCCCCATCATCTTGGCAGAATCAAACATGCCAAAAGTAGAAGATCAGATCAAACTCTTGTCCACAGCAAGGGACGAGGCACTGGCAGCACATGCATTGGTACAACAAGTGATGAGATCATGAATCAAAGGGACATTTACCCTATTTAGGAAAGGAGACAAAGTCTGGCTCAAGGCACGAAACCTCCAATGATCTATTCCCAATCCCAAATTTGCTCCTAAATGAGAAGGCCCCTTCACCATCACTGAAACGTTGTCCCCTGTCACATACAAACTACGACCACCAAAAACCTGGAAGATTCACAACATGTTCCACACATCCCTCTTATCACCGTATCATGAAAACCATGTACATGGCCCAAACTTTCCCATGCCACCCCCAGACTTAATCTCCAGTGAGGAACAGTATGAAGTCAAAGCAATACTGAGACACCAGGGATCTCCAAGACGATGGGAATTCTTGATCAAATGGAAGAGCTATCCATCATCTGATAACTCATGGGAACCTGAACACAACCTAGGAAATGCCAAGGACATCCTTGACGATTATAAACAGGTTTATACCAGTACCTTTCCTCCATCAGAATTCACCTCCACCCAATTCCTCTCCATCACACTTCAACTTTGTAAAAATGGTTTATACTCCTATACCCACCTTCTCTTCCAGAACTCCACAGGTACCCAACACTGCTCACAAATGCAGACCTGACATCGACAACCAGGACCTTTGAGTCATCGTCATGTTCCTAGAAGATTCCCATCTCTTCTCCTGCATTAACACCCTCATTGAAAAGAACTCTATCCTGGATGGACTCATTTGCATATACTACCAAAACGCCCACATCTCACTCATCACTCCTGTTGTAGAAAACATGGTCGAAGCCCCAGCTGCATTAGGGGAGATGCTTCGCAATATTTATGAGGAACAACGAAAGGGAATCCTTGTAGTGCTACATGAAGCTGGTATCAATGACTTGATTGTTGCTGCCAATTTCCATCACCTCCAATGACTTCACTTTCGTATGCCCAATCAGTTCTCCGAATCTGAGCAACTCGCTCACATCCGTCTCACCACTCACCCCTTTGGTCCTATTCCCCTTGATCACCCCATGAACGACCGTGCTTGCATTACTTGCCACCAGATTGGACGCAGTTATCAGGGAAGATGTCCTTTCTCCGATTGTTCCTACTGCAACTATGTTAAGGACATTGGATCTTGACAATATGATCCCGACTTGCCCTTTTGGATTCCAATCCCTATCATACCCAACCCAGACACGCAGCTTCATCATGTTCAAGTCAATTGGCGAGGATTGCCTGATCCATCTCCCCCTCTAATGCCTCCTTGGTTGATATTACCACCACTTTCATTGATACTCCAGCATCTTCCATCAACACCTCTCCATAGCCCCTCCCCACTCGAGTTACTGAACTAGAAACTGATCTCACTGATGTAGAAAGGGGGCCTGCTCTAATTGATCATGCTGATGATGACTTGGCAGATGATGATAATGCAAGAAGTGAAACAGGAGCTTCAGTCCATGACTGACCACAATTGGACCCACCTGATCTAAGGAAGTACAGAGACTTCTTGCATACTAAGGGGGTAATGTTACAATTCGTCTATCAGGACATGTGAGAGACATGGGCTAGTGGTCTGTTCTTTTCCTTATCCTTTGTTGTCATGTTACTCTATTGGTGTTTCACCTGATCAAACTATTGTCTACTTGAACAGTTGTTTCATTGACAGCTATCAAGGGCTGTGTTTCTCTTGTTCTCATTTCAGTTTCTATTTTCTTGATCTATTCTCGACGACCAATCATATAATTCTCCCCACATCACACCACTTCCCTTTCCTAGTGCTGCTGTGCATCCCATTTAGTAAGTAAACCATTGTCTTGAATACTTGTATCCCAAGCTAGATCTTACCTTTACCATAATCAATCTCCTTGACTCCGAACTCCTGGGCTACTAGCTTCACCCCTCAATTCTGCTTTGTTTATACATCACAGCGACTAAGTCTTGGGACTTCTTGAAAACCCCAACCAAGCTACTAAAGGTCTATGTTAAGGCACTACCCGGGACTAAGTGTAACAGAAGGTTTGGCAGGGCATTTCACCCAGAACTTCCTAGAACAAAATGGCAAGAAACTCACATGGTATAACTTTGACAAGTTCAAATGTCAACTTGTCATCACATTTGCACCTGCCTCCCTGCAAAGGGCAGCAGAACAAGAACTCCTGTTGATGCAGCAAAAGACCAAAGAGACAGTAGAAGAATTCATCCTTCATTTTGAACAAACGATGACAGAGGCAGAGACAGACAAAGAAGCCAACATCTGCATGCTTGTCAACCTCCTTCAACAAGCTGTCAAGAATGAGTTTGTTGAGTTTGTAGAAAG
>JBBPUD010000531.1:0-14281 GCA_038094475.1 Phylloporus aff. rhodophaeus
AGAACATGATGGTCGGCTCGAAGAGGCCAAGGGGGGTGATGAATGCCGCTTTCCATTGATCTGTCTCCCGAATGCGAATGTTATTGTACCCCCAACGGATGTCAAGCTTGGTGAATAGTGTCAAGTCCCTCATATTGTCAATGAGTTCAGAAATAAGTGGTAAGGGGTACGCGTTTTGAATGGTGTGGGAGTTGAGATAGCAATAGTCCTGACAAGGACGTAACAAACCATCTTTCTTTGGTACAAAGAAGAACAGGGAGGCTTGGGGGGATTTGGACAGGACAATGCGGCCAGTGGCAAGGTTTTCTTCTACAAACTTTTTACAAGCTTCTCTCTCGGCAGGGTTCAAGGGATATACTTTGGTGATTTTAGGGATGAAGGATGGTTTGAGTTTGATGGTGTGGTCATAGTCTTGGTGTTGGGGAAGAATGTTGAATGTAGCTTCAGCGAAGACATCAGCAAAGTCTTTGCACCACGTTGGGATTTTAGTTTCAGTGGGGATGTTTTCCTGGGCAAGCTGGGTGGACAGGGAGATCTTTTGAAGGGCTTCAGAGTTTATGGAGAGTCACATGTTGGCCCAGTCTACGTCAGGGTTCCATAGGTGGAGCCAAGGCATTCCAAGGATGATTTGCGATTTGCCTAAAGATGTGACCATGAATTCGACCTTTTGTGAGAATGAGAGGAATGAGATGTGTACGAAGAGTTTCCATTTGATGGTTCCTTTTTTGTTCTTGGTACCATCAACATTGTACATGACGACTGGTTTGCGAAGGACTCAGCATCCTAGCCTGAGTTTGGGGATGAGTGAGATATCGATGAAATTTCCTGAGGCACCACTGTCAAGTAGGGTGGTAGTGTCGATGGTTTGCTTGGGTACTTGTAGCAAGACAGGGAAACGGAATGAGTTTTCATTTGGCATAGCTACAAGTACATGAGGGGAAGAAGACGTCGGGGTATCTTCCCTTAGAGAAAATCCTTCACGTCAAGAAGGGAAATCTCAGCAGGTTCTTTGTAATTGGCCCTTAGTGTCGGTGAATTTCTTTGTCCTTCCATCCCTTGGTTCATAGCTAATTGACGTAGACATCAAGCAGGTTCGTGGATGGTTGGGCAGAGGCTTCCTTTGGAACGACTGGTTCCTTAGGTGAATAGGTAGGGACGGAGTGAATGTTCTGGGGTGGGGTGGTGGTGAACATTTTATAGTTCTGGGCATTGTGCCCAATCTTTCAGCATCGGAAGCAACAACCTTCCTTAATGCACTTGGAACGTTCTTCAGGGGTGAGTTTTGAGACCTGAATGGAGTCTACATCCATAGCATTTGGGTCTTTGATGTGAGGGGCAGGTCGAGGGACAAAGTGAGGAACAGGGGGAGCAGTGGTAGAGTTGACTTGGGGGGCACCTTTCCTGATGGCTGCCATGTGAGCTTTCTGAGTATGGAACTGTGTGGACTTGTCAATCCATGCATTTAGGTCTATGAGGAGTTCACTTATGGATAGGACCATGTCAGTAATCTTCTAGTCACAGCCCACAGCGAAGTATCCAATGAGCAACTGTTGGTTCATGATGCCAGACTTGGCAGCTGTTCCTAAGAAGTTTGAGATGAATTTCTGAAATCCATCATTGATGGAACCATCTGGTTCCCTAAAGGTAGTCTGACGAAGATATGGGAGTTGGAGGTGAGTGGTGGCTTGGATGTCAAAGGGGAAGAATGTTTTCTCGAAGTTTTCGACCAGCTTGTCAAAGGTCTTTTCTTTTTCGTCAAGAAGCAGGTCAGCCAACCTGTCATACCAGGTTTCAGCGAAGGTAGCTGCTCTTTCCGTGGACAGCATCTTGCTAAGACATGTGAAGACTTTGGTTGCATCTTCAGCATTGAGTTTCTTGTTAATGATAAAGTAGGCCTTCATGGCCTTAATCCATTTGACTGCATCAACCGGTTTCCCGGAGAAGTCTGCTGGGAGAGCAGGTCGGAGCTTGGTGGGTTTTTCAGAAGACATGGGCAGTGGCGATGGTGCAAAGTGGCCTGGTGACTGGGATGGCGGAGGTGGCGATGGTGGTCTTAATGTGGTTGAGGTCAGAGGGGCTTCAATGGCAGGGAGTGTTCAAGGGGTAGGCATGGTTAACAGACTCAAGGGAGGTGCTGGGGAGTATGAAGATCCAAGGACTTGGCGAGGGAAAGGCTGTTGGATAGGTCTTTGTTTGTCGTCGTCTTCTAGGGCTCAGTAAGCATGTTGAAGAGCATGGTCTCTGTGAGAAATGTTTGCTGGTGGGGTGTCCTACTCCTGAATAGGAGGGACAAGAGAGATACTAGATCTTTTGATACACAAAGTATACCAAGACTAGGATAAAGGTCAAACTGTTACTCGTTTGACGGAGGACACTCACAAAGAGGTAGAACAACGTCGTCAAAGAGTTCAAGGAGTTTGCTAAGGATGACACGAGATATATACTTGTATTGTGTAGATCTAGTATGAGTACATCAAGTGTCTACTTTACATATTTATAGGATCGAGACGTGCAGCAATAGAAGTTCATGGAACACTATGGAAGAAAGGATCACTAAGCCAGTACGAAAGAACTGGACTGCGGAGAGAGGCTGTCCGAAACAAGATCAAGGAACACAGCAAGAAGAAACAGGAACAGGATGAAACAGGAGCTCGAAGGCGAGGACCTGTGCAAAGGTATGTGTCACTGGTTGAACAACATGATAGACGAATGATCAAGGACGATGAGAGAATGCTCATCGTGTTCAGCAAGAATCATAGGAGAAATGAAGAAAGAGATTCAACAAGAAAGGAGAAGAATGTGATGGTAAAGAGAAAGAATTGTAACACCATGATCTATTACTGGGTTACAATCCCCCTTGACCACATATGAGATGCACTTACCATACATATGCAAGCAGTTTTCGTATTTTTGATGTAGAATATTAGCTTATTTTATAAAGATTACACCAGTGCAAGCCAATGTGGACAAACATGCTCAGGTTTAGTACAGACATTTGATCTGATATCCTATCCCTACGACTCTCCCTGTCCACTATGTGGGCATTCTTGGTATTAGGTGTTGCGTCAAGTTCTCTGGGGGAGGGTTTTGTCATGTGCAAATGAGCTGCTCTCTGCAAAGCAATCCATGAGAAAGTATTATACGTGAGAGAAAATTATCTAATACTGTGCATCAGTTTCCAATGTTATGCTCTCTTTTATACTTGATGGACTGATGTATTGGACTTGCAGGTTTATTGTTATGTTGCCATTTATTGTCCTGAAAAACATTACAAGTGCTTTGAAACTCCTTAACTTTTGCGCTTGGTTAAAGAAAGCTCTTAGGGAATGGTGCAGACGCTATGACCAGATAAGCTTGTGTTCTGCAGTGCAGTAACCAGTCATGCTAAGCCTGAGAGTATCACAACCATCAAGTCAACATTTCGACCTACAAGCAGGCTGCTTCAATCTTGCAGTGTCCTGTGTTGGGGCCTGGAGGAACTGGGCTTTATTGGTAAATCTATATTTCTGCAATTGTCAGTGATTAGATTGTATAATGGGAAGCACCCAAGAATACACTTGATAGACAGACCATCCAGACTACCCCAAGCACAATTATTTATTTCCCAATCCAAGCCATGAATCCACCAACATGAGATTTCTCTCCTTAACTTGCAAGAACACTGTTAAGCATTCCTTTACTAACATGTAGGCGAGGCATGAGTTGACAAGGAAAATAATCAGCATGACCAACAAAGAAGTCAGAACAGAAACACGAGAAAGGAAACATTCCAGACATACTCTGTGATGCCATTCATGGTTGCCTTGAATGTGATCTTGTTTCCATCTGCATCCCTGGTGAGATTAAAGTCAAGTGTGGCTAGCATTGTTGCAATAGCACTCCAAAGAGATGCATACAGTGTGTCTTCCTGCAAGGGTTTGATAAAAAAAATTGTTTGGCCATGTATAAATGGCCCACCTGGATACTTTCGACGACCAAATCCAAAGATATAATCCCAGGGATCATCGTCTATTAACCTGCCTTTGGTATTGAAGAATTCAGCATTAGGATAGCGGGCTTCGTCGCGTGTCATTGCCCTACATGGATAGTGAATGATCTATCTATAGCTAATCTAGCTCTGTGAAGAACTTACCTGGCATTTGCCAAGATAGTTGCTCCTGAAAGAAATATGAACTCCCACTAGGAAAATCACATACATATACTGTAGGACACACCTTTTGGTAGGTAGTAACCCTGGTATATATTGCTACACATGGTAGAATAAGGGGCAACTTTAGAATAGTAAGGGAAGAAGCAAGCTACACAAGTTACATGACACGCATGCAGCAAGGTAACTGGTCTCCATCTTAGCATTTATCACACGATCACCTTGACATATGGTAATGCTAGTCTGTCGCCAAACTCTGGGAGTCTGTCAGTCCTGACAACCATGTCAACGAATACTTGAGCATGTTTTCAAATATAGGGATTCTTGACCATAGCAAGTGTGAATATGAATAATGTCGAGCTTATCTATGGATTCCTTCAGCATCACAATTGTTAGAAAAGAGGCTGATGCAAACCGTCCTGAAGAGCCTGTGTAGACAAGTGACAACATCAATTCCCACCCTTTCACGTCAGAAAATCTATGCTGAGGAATGCAGTCATGGCAACGTGCTTGAGACAAGTCTCATATTCAAGACAGTATGAGCCATTGAATTTATCCAACTGAGAAATATGATCTGGTACCATTGCCGCACAGGAGGAAGTTCTCATTATGAATGTTTGATTGATAACCTGATGCTTACCATGTGTTGCTTGACACATTGATATGGGGATTCAACCACTTTGTCTTTCCACACACGTGCTCCTTTCGTTTCACATCTAATCCATGATCCTGGCACAAGGGGTACTTTCCAGACCAATTTGAGTGGTGATAAGTCCCTCAGTTAAGCAAAGCAACTCAAAAAAAGGGAAAAACTTGAGAAGGTGTACCTTTCCGAGGGCCAATCCTGCAAGAGCTGTCTGAATGTACATATATGTCAATAATTGATACCACAGGATCATTCTTGGGACTTGGTTCATAATCGTACACTGCAGACATGGTCACTATGGCAGAAAACATGATAGAATCGCGATCATCACAGATTTTCTTGATCGATCAAGGTTTTTACATCTGAAAACGAGATGGATACTCATCTGGATTATTGATTATGTTACAAATCAACTCTCTGGCAGAGGCTGCTTACCCGCTGACACTGGTGGCATTAGTAATCAATGCCAAGGGTACCTACGGACATGATAAAAGACATCTCCACCAGAAAAGGTAGAAGTGTATGAGAGGATGTGTTACGAGGTTTACTTCATATGCGATAAAAACCATGAGACCAATGAGGCCAAAGATGAACAGTATGAGTACCATGGAAGAGTTCCATGACTTGGCAATCCCACCCCACATCAGCGTGATCGTGTATACGATGGTGTTCCCAATAACGACTGGGTTGCCTCTGTTGGCCAAAAGGTGAGTCAGCTGAGCTTGTCACACCCACAATCTGACCTACATCTAGCCCATGCACCAAAACTTGTCTGGGTACCCAGGTGGTGTAGGCAGGTCAAAGAAGAGGATGATAGAGACATGTATGTTTGGTGGAGCATCAAGTGCACAGATGTGTGGTTATAAACATCTATATTGAATCAACATCCACGGAGTGCATCGATGATTTTTGGGTCTTTTGTTTCCACATCTATGAATCTTGAGGGAAAGTACAATGAGACTGAGAATAAAAAGAACCTACCAAGTTTAGTAAATCCGTATTCCTCTGGTTTGTCCACTTAGCTGCAAAGAGAGACATACAGCATATAACAACATGCTATCTCCCATACTGTCGCCAAGGTAAGTACCAATGCTGAATTGAACCTAGTTGAGCTTGCTCACTGCATTTCACAATCCATGTGAGATTATGTAAGCTGTCCTAATTGTGACAAATAATGTATGGTTTACTCTACTCCAACGTTTAGGACTCCGCCCAGAAATACAAGTGGGATTTCTTGCCAGGCACCATTTTTGGCCAGAGTTGTAGGACAACAATGTGGTGATCTTAGCACTTCCCAAGCACCTCAAGTCTCAAGACATGCATTACTCATGGTGTCTGTGCAACCACTTTCTTTCTCACACAGACATGCCTTCACGGCCCCGTGTTTTACCTGTGATGCTTGTCTGCACCAGTGGGCTGCTCGTTTTTGTGATGTCCATGCGACTGCTTCCTTTCTTACATGGACATGCCTTCACAGCCCCATGTTTTACCTGTGATGCTTGTCTGCACCAATGAGGCATGCTTCTTCCAAAATTGACTTGGACATGGCGAAGCTGGGTCTAAAGGGCCTCAGGGTAAACTCCTTCTCAAGAGACAGATTGTTTCCGTTTGCATCACAGCCAAGAACCCAGATGGTGGCTTCAAGCTGACATCCGGTTCACTTCAGGAACTCAATTTCCGCTCCAGCACAAATGCCTAGGGTTATTTCTCTGTCAGCTTTGCAAGTGAGTCTCCACAAGTTCGCCAGTTCACAGTTTGGTTACATCTTCACATATAAAGAAGATCACAATGAGAGCAGGAAAAACATGGTCAGCATTGAAGGAGCTGAGAATCCTCAGTGGTTTCAGGAGCACAATTCAATGTCTCATCAAGCTGCTAGAGTTTGAAACGTTCATTGACAATACTTACAGTTGCTATGACAATAGAGATGGTAAGCGCTTTGGCATGCACACCACCTGCATGGCACCATAATCTGTGCCCACCATCCACTAGAATGATGGATTGGGAACACAACAGCACATGCTCTCCTTATATTCCAGGGAGATCTTAGCCTCTCCAAGATATAAGGGATGCTGGAGAGGGGAGACTGGGACACCCTGGAAGGTGTGTGGGTGCTGGACCAGTGATTACCTACAACGGCTGACAACTAGGACTATGCCAGGACCCCTAACACTGCACATGCTGGTCCCACTGCCACAATGCTTCCTCGGTTGTCTTATAACACCACAACATAACACCAGAATTTGAAATAGAGCATAGCGTACTACTTGTAAAGTACTGTAGAATATATTCTGTGATAACCAAAAGCAAAATTTGGACCTTTGCAATCTCACAATTTGTGAATCCTGTCTCTGGTCACTTGGATCTAGATATTGAGCCCTTGTATGAATCAAACAGTATCCTCTTATCCTCTCTGTTGAATTCTGGTGTTGCATTGTGGTGTTATAAGATGACCAAGGATGAATGCACATTTGAGCAAAATTCCCACACGGCCAACTTGACTGAAAATGAGAGTAATCATCATTGTTAATAAGAAATACATCAACAATATAAGAAGGAAAAGAACTATAAATTAATCTTGTATGTTAAGTGCCTGATTTTGACTTCTTTGTTAAGTCACAAGAGGGTAAACCTTTGAAAGATCTCTTAGTAGGGAGAATTTGTAAGCAGATCCTGGTGGGTGTGAGCTTTTCTGTAATAGCAGAGTGGTCCTGCCATATTGCTCCATGTGCATGCTTCACAAGCTCTTCATCAATCAAGATCTTGGGATAAGTTCTCTCTGCCTCTTCATATAGTGTCTGCAAGAGGGTTGCATGGAAATGGAAGTGGTCATATAGACCTTGATATTATAAAGAAAGTGTGTTGAAGGCTGTCTTTTGAAGATATGCAAGGTTGAAGAAATCTCTACATAAGATGTCAGAGGTCATGAGAGGAAAAGCCTGGATAAAGTAATTCAACTGGCAGGCAGCACTTGTAGCAGGTGAATCTGCATCAGTATGGCAAAACAGAATCCATATCACAGCCCACCATTCAGATTCAAGGTCTTGCAGAAAGTTCATGTGGAATGGAGGAGGGGCTGTTGGATTTTGTTCTGGGGTAAAGAGATATCTTTGAGAGTTCATCTCAACTGCCATGAATTGTATGGTTCCCTGTGAACTATGATAACGTGATGGTGTAGATCTTATAGAATTTCATCATTCAAACATCATGCATGGCTTCGGAGTCAAACTTTTTTGCATATTCGAGACCTGTCAGCTTCCCAATCCCATCCTCTTCAAACCATAGTATATTGGTGACACTGAAATTGTAATGGACCCATCCAGCTCTGTGTAGATAGTACAGGGCTATTAACCATGTAAGTGGCCGTGCAAATAGGAACCACAGCAACTTGCCTCGCAATGCACCAGATAAGCAGGCAAAACATTCACCCAAAAAGGTCACAACCTTGAGAGGTGTCCCAACATCCTCAAACACAGTATGAGTGTGTACCCTCCTCAGAACCTTCTGACACTCTTCATGCAAGCCAACCCTACGTTGCATGATGGCAAAGAGAGAGATAGGGTCTAGTATGTGCCCCACAGCAGGTATGTGGAGAGTTTTGGAGAGGATATGCCCAAAGTTGACCAGGACCCACTCCAACATATCACAGCCCTCAAAGGTGAGCATCTTGTTATGCTTTTCGGAGATAAGGACATTCTTGGAAACATGAATTTGCACAAAGTATTTGCTTGCTTCTTCCATCTCAGCCACCCCAAATTAGTTCCAATGTCCTTGAAGACCTTTGTTAGGATTTCACCCTCCATATCACAGTTGTGGTCTCGCCATGAATCCTTTATGGCAACCACCTTTCTGTCTTTGTCCTTTGCTTTGTATACCCGAGTGCCCTGACTGACTATTGCATCTGTGCCACACATTGAAAGTTTGTCTGTCGTGGTGTAGAGCCTATTGCTAATTCTGAACCTGTATTGTACTTTTTCATTATTGTCTGGAAAGTGTTCAACACTGGGGTCTCATCCAAGCTGCTCTTGATTCTCACTTGTGACAGCAATTGAGTGGAAGAGCATGATCATGTTATTGATTTCCTAGATAATCACCTGTCAAGACTGGGTATGGAAGGATTCGATCAAACACCATACCTTTGTGAAATTGAGTGGTGTTGAGACTGCAAGAAACATGTGATTCATTTACCAGATTCTGATGTCCGTGTCCTTGACTGTGATCTCCAATGCAAAGCAACAACATGGATCTTCGTACATGATATTATGTAAGCCCCATATTATCTTTTCTTTGTTCTGGTGCCATAAAGTTAGTCATGTTAAATGAAAAGAAGAATTCACAATGCACATCCTGTGTTTTCCCTGAGTGGTTATCCTTCTTAAACTTGAAAACGACTGCAATATCCCACCAGTGCATATTGGGATACTTGTAGGCAATGTGTGCATCTGGGCGGGACGTATTACCACAACTTGACAAGAGGGATTGAAACGGCGTTGCCTGACAAGTGACTTGGCACAGTTTGACTTCCTTAAAGATCTTAGATACAATACAAACGAATGGTTCAAAAACTGTGTCCTCAAAAACACCTGATTTGTGTGGCATGATGAGGAATTTGGTCCACTGGAGAGAACCCACATCCACAGTGCCCATGAAAAGACTGTCATCCTTCAACTTTTGGTGTATTTGCAGTGAATTCTAGAGAGAAAAACCAAAGATCAAGCACACAAGGATATGATAGGGAATATTGAGATATTTATTGAGGTCGTCAAGCACTGTACTACACCCTAAGGTGAGGTTGCCAGAGAGGTAAGCACTCTGTGAAGTCTGTCTTGGAACTGGCAAAGTATCCAGAGAAAGGAGCTGAGATTTCAATCAGGGTGTTGTAGTTGTGACATCGGCCATGGAGGTTGCACTGTCAAGCGTTGTGAACAAAGTTACTAAACATAGATATATTCAATCTCCACAATTCCATACAGTATTCCTTGCACACGCAAACAGCACATCCAGCACCTACACTCCTGGATGAGCACAGATAGCAGAATGCCATCATTTCTGCCTGGTTGATTTGGGAGATATGCTTGATGCAACCCCTTTGTTGGTCATGTGGAAATTATCAAGTGAGAAACAATCAAACAGACAGGAAATGAGGGACCCAGATGTCTTGGAAAGGTGATCAGAGATGCACAGTAGTACTTACAGACATAGGTCATTATTTGCTACAGGCCCTCTTCATCGCAAATGCCAGTCTGCGGTGAATCCAACCAAATAATTGTGCAACTAGAGTGTCACTGTCAATGCATCGCTGGTATCCATGTGAAGATGTATTCATACAACACTGGATCAATGCCAATCACATTTCACATTGGACGAAGGATTTCAGGTTCCAGCAGCGACAAAGTTGAGGCAATGCATGAGCAAAATCTGACCACCTCATTGGCTGCAAGTTGGCTTGGAACACTCTGTTTCCTAACTTTGCAGTCATGTAGCTGTTATATTTCCTGATGTCAACAATGATCCAATGCAAGATGGTGTACTTGCAAAACGACAAGTCCAATGTACTTTTACATACAACCTTGAGCACACGCTCTGGCTTGATGAATTCCTCTCGGTGCTTCAGCTCAGGCATTGACTGCCTCTTGGGAGGAGGCTAGGCAACATGTGTATAGCGGATGTGATCAACAGCAGGGAATCTGTCTGCTTCTCAGGTGACATAGTAGAAGGGCAAGCTCCAGAATGTTGACAGCCCGCCATAGAAAATCCAAGATCTCTCGCCACAATGGCATCCGTAATCTATAAAAACCCATTAGGCTGTATCGGAGGTGATGGAATAAAATGCACCAGTAGGATACACTTCAGCAATGTGGTTCTCAAGCTTCTGTGCAGTCTTGAGATCGTCAAATTGGTATTCATAACATGCCCACCTTTCCCAAAGTGGCCAGGTGCACTCGGTGGAAAATGTCGGGATAACTTGTTCAATCAGTGCCCAAGCATCTACAACACAGTTGAACAACATGGCTATGGGCCAGGAATGTAATACCATGCACTGTTATCATCGTTGACAGATATCAGGAACTCAAGATATCTCAAGACAAACTCAATCTCATCACCAAAACTTTCCAGACCTTTCTCGAAGATATGGGATGTGACACCCATCCTATCATCTTTGTTGCAACGATGCTCTATCAACGCTGCTGGTTGCTTATCAGCACGATGCTCATTCTTCCCTTCATGTGTATATACCTGCAGCTTCATAGACCTTTCAAGGTGACCAGTGATCTTTTTGTGGTTTGATGAAAACTGCTCGAAAAGTCTTGAGGTATGCACATGGCCAGCATATTGAATACACATGATCCAAACCAGGCCATGCTCTGTTTGGTGTTCTTGTAGCTCCTCCAATTTAGGCTGACTCTCATTGGAAATTTGTGTCGTGAAGGACAAATTGTTTGACATAGCATTGAACCGCCTCTGTGAACCCTGTAACCAAAGTAACAGATGCACTTGGTACAGCGTGACTGGACGCATCAGATGAGAACAATGAATTGGCTAAATTCACTTGAGCCTTAAGTTCTTCGAGTTCAGGACGCAGGTTGTCAAGAAGTTTGTCAAATGTTGCAGTCGCTTAGCCATACCCCTTGCAGCCTTCCTGTGCTTTGACATACGCAAAGTGTAGTAGAAAGCTCGTTGGACTGGCTTCTATCCACTGGTCTGCACAAATGCCATATACCTGCAGTTGCTTGTATAGGCAGCGCGAAACCAATAAAATAATGTATTTCCATACTTCACTGTAGTATTGTGTATGAATAAGAACAATTGCCTTACGATATACTCCTTGAATGCGAAATACCAGCATTGCTTTGTCCTTTTCTTCCAATGAAGAGCGGATTGCTCTCTTCTCATTTCAAATGGGTCTTCCAAGAACCTACAAGGGCTCTTTCAGCCATATTGAATGTTGGGGCGGGAGGAAAATATATGAATGGCCATGATGTCGAGAATGCTGGGAGCAGGGGAAACAAGGGACCTCTGGATATAGGATGAAGATAAATCAGTCATGATTTTTTTGGCATAGAGCATCGTGAGTGGAAAACAGATGACCAGGAATGAATTGCACCGTAATTTTGTTTAACGAGCTCTTGAAGGCTTCAAGATCAGACCAAAGTCTTTCTACATTTTCAAGCGGAATCTGCATAGCTCAGCGATAGACCTTCCGAGCTGCATCCATCTTCTGTTGTTTCCCCCAAGTAGTTGTTCCCTAATATCACTTTAGATCTGAATAGATCTGAGTAGGGATAGACACACCTTACCCACTTTGAGTAACTGGAGGCAATCACTCTGTATTTCATCACTGTTGTTGTCTTGGCCAATATGGTCAAGGGCAAATTCGTGCACCCTACCAACTGTTTCTCAGCTGGCTGAGGGATTGTCCACTCACATAAAGACAATCTTTCAACGTACTATTTATTTCGGACCTAAAACAGACTCATGACTGACCCAATAGAATAAATTTCCAGAGAACAACTAGTGGTGAAGTTCCCAAGAATCTCTTGAACAATTCTTCAGTGTGCTAAAATAAGCTAGGGCCCAAAAAGTGGTTGAAACATGTGATTTGGGTTGAGAACTTGGCTTGGACTTTGGATCAAACAACGCTGGTAGGAGAGAGAGAATGACCCATGAGAGGAATCAGATACAGTGAGCACCAGGCTGGACATACAGAGGGTGGTTTCTGCTGAGAACCTTGAGGGGCCTCTTGTTGAACAGTATTCTATGCATGACATGGATCATCAAGAGAGCTGTGCTTAGAAGTCCAAGGGTGTCCAGTCCTGTTGCCTGGAGAATCACGTATCCCTCAGCACCAGCGCATTATAGCATCTATGACATTCTTGGCATGCTTTTGCACAATCTTGCCCAGGGATTGAAGCTCATCAAACCACAGGTTGAGAGTGGGACTGAAAATGTTTGTTGGTATTGGATTATTTTCCTGAAAACAAAGACACCATGTCAATAGTCAATCATATGATCTGGGGTAAATCAGAATAGCATATAGGGATCTTGCACACAAGTGCATCAATCTTCACCTAGGCGAGGGTGGCAAATTGGATGAAAACTACAAGCAATGTACTGTATAATCTGCAGGTCACTACCATTCTCTGAACCAAAAAAATAAAGAGCCAGAGTATGAATGATGTGAGTTCACAGTCGAGTAGCCACAAGAATGAGACATGGACTGAGAAGGATGCAATTCACCAGGCGTTGGAGAGCATGGTGGTTGGTGGGGAGGCACATTGGTATTGCTCTTTAAACTAAATTTGAATGTGTTTCAAATGAAGGCAAAGGACACCTTTTTTGTAAATAAAGATGAATCAGCACCTGTAGAGGGAATGTAGAGGTCATTGCAACTGACAACTGGGCAGTGGGGAGCGTGTGTAAATGGTCGACATGGAGCATGGTTGAAAAATGAGTCATCAGAGGTGAGAGAGTCGCCTCGTGTGTGGACACTAAAGAAACTTCTTTCAGCTGTGACCACTGTTGGGGTGAGAATGGTGGGCGACTATGGCCCAGATGAACCACCAAACCCAAACACGCTGGAACGCTCAAATGGAGCTGGTGTAGTTTGGAAGTCTTTGTAGCAAGGCCATGATGAAGTTCTCAAACACGCAAAAATAGTACGTATCCTATCTCACACGATTTCCTCCTCTCATTGACCCCAGTATGTCGTGCTTCCTGCTGGATTTATTTGTCATGTGCAAGTTGCTTGCATTGGACTTTACAGAATGGTGACTACAGAGATCACATCACTACCCTATCATATGTTTTCAAAAGTCGTACTTTTTTCTTAACCTACATCCATCGTAGGTACATTCCAGATCAAACTGCCCAAGAATGCATTGGTCAACATGTTCCTGTTGCACAGGTCTATTGTATCATTACTTGTACCTGTATGTTGGGCATTGTTGGCATACAAGCCAGTTGCTTATGGCACATTGACACTTTTTACTGTCTTGGTTTCCTCCTGTGCAATGTAGTCCAGGGGGTAAAGTCAGTGCCCTATACAGTACATAGGTTCAGACCTCAAGTGGTCATTGATTATTCCACCCTGCTTAGCATCCAACTGCCATGAGGTATCTCATATACTTACATTCCTGATCATGAGATGACAGCAATCAAACTGAAAGTATTTGTGGAGGTGGATAGTGACATGGTCTGACCAAACAGACCCTAAGTAGGACATAAATTGGCTTCTTATTGAATTTTTCTTTTGTGAATGCAACTTGTGTGCTAATCTGGTTGAAGTGTTGCACAAATTCCAAATAAAATTCTGGTCCATCAGATTGGCCCTTCCCAAACCAAATGGATTTCTTTCAACTAACTTTTGCCTCCCAGGTCAACGAGCATAAATCCTCAGATAATATTCCACCACATTGAGGCTGGATCACCAGGGCAGCAAAGTCAGGCATTCAAAATGCCCTCTCATGACCACCCATTAGGTAGAGATC
>JBBPUD010000532.1:0-16399 GCA_038094475.1 Phylloporus aff. rhodophaeus
CCCCTCGTACAATCTTGCAGAACATTTGTAGCTTGTGGTGGGTGGGAGCCTCCTCGAGATCATAAACCACAATTTTGGTGACCTATTCGAACAGAGGCTCATTGTCCTCCCACTCGTGCAAGAACGTGGCGTAACGGTAATATTCCCCGACTTCCTGTTCTATACGAGTGTAGTCGATGTCTGTTGTCATGGAAGAGATGAGATCCGCGAAGATTGGCATGGACTCGAATGCAGCTGCCTGACCCAGTTTGTTGCAGAGGCGACCCGAAGTGGTATTGATGAGCACTAGTGGGGATTCCCGGATGGTATTCTGAATTATTGCATGAATCGTTGATTTTACTTGCGTTGGTTTGATGTACAGGCCATACAGCGCTACAAGAAATGATGAATAAACAAATATCAGTATAACGCGAGTACTCACCGCGAGTCTCTGGGTCGGGTGACTCTGCAATCTTTGAAAGCATTGTCTCGAATACTTCAATTGCAACTCCATGACGTCCTGCACCATGTAGGGCATTGCTTTTACTTGCATACCCATTCGGAGAAGATGGGTCAAGCTCGATTGCCTGAGAGGTTGGGATCAGCATAACACCTCCAACGAGATTACAAATTACTTTATTTGCATCAATCAATGCTTCCTCCCATGCGCCCCTCGCCGCATGTGCCTTGCTTCGTTTGACAAACAGCATGTGTGAAGGAGGGTCTAGCAATAGTGCGACTGTATAGTGTGAGATAGCCTCGTTGTGTTGGCAACCGTTCATGGCAGTGTCCCCAAGGAGTTCTAGTTTCTGACAACATCGAGACTTGAAGACTGACGGGGATAGTTACGCACTATGGCTTATACACTGCATGTGATCGCTTACCTCGGGTCCAATTCAGTTGCTCGCTATCCCACTGCTCCTGCCGTGATTCACCCTCCATCGCGTGAACACATTCAGCTGCATCCGTTAAACGATCAACAACCTCCAAATGTTCGCATATGGCCTGGTAAATTGCAGATCTTGAAAGTATAAACTCAAGCAGTGTATGTCAGCTAGGACAGACCCTCGAAGGTAAAACAAATGCTCACGCCAGTGGCAACCGTCAACGCGTTTTTCCATGGGACAGTTGTCAATATCAATTCTGCCCAATGTCCCAGAAGCGTCGTGGTGGATGGTGGACACAAGGTCTCTTGCACAACTGTCGCATTGCTACGAAAAGTTCTATCCCAGCCTGTATCATTACAATTTTCGGGTGTGGAAAGATATCGTTGCATGAAGCCTGTACTAAATTTTCAAAATGTGTGGGGAAGGAGAGAAGAATAGCTTACCTAAAACCCACATCTTAATGGGCTCCGTCGTGCCGACCCTTCCGTCCATCACGCGCAGCATAGACTCACTAGCCTCCTTCATGCGACCCCCTGCGAGAAGTGCATCGCAGAAACGTTGTTGAATTGTGGTTGCAAGGTCATCAAACTTCCATCCCGATATCTATCAGACTTGACGATCAATTCGGCATTGTTGAGCAGAAAGCACATACCAATGAAATCAGTAAGGGTGGTCGATGTGTGCGGTTGCCTAGTATAACTTGTGCGCGTTCAAACGACTGAATTGCGCGGTCGTAGTTATCATTCTCCATTTGGATGTTCCCAATGTAAAGGTACATGTACGCCTACCGACAGGTTTAGTAATGACTCCGACCTATAATGGCTCATCATTCACGTACCTGGACCACGTAGAATGTTGAATTGAAGAACACGGTCACAATGAGGTCATCAATACGTGATATCGCATTATAATGCTCTCTGGCCAAGAACATAGCTATAGCCTAAACGAAATAGGGAGTTGAGCAGTAACCAAATCTAAATACACGAGACACACACCTTGATAAGGAGGATGATGGTAACGTGAGCTGAATGGAAGGACTCGAACGCAATATCGCAGGCTTGATATCCCTTGTGTGTTTCTCCCTTTCCAACAAGCACTATGGACTTTGCAATGTAACCAATGGCGGTGTGGCAGTGCAGAGTCTGGAGTGGAGAGTCGGGGTATCAGAGGTCCAGAGCCGGAGGAAGCCGAAGCAGTAGAGAGCCTAGAGAGGGCGCAGAGCTAGCATGTGTCAGGTGTCTTGTGTCTAGAGAATGCCATTAGGCCCTCCACCCTGGCGGGTCCAGCGGATGGCTGGGTTTCGATGGACTTTTCATAAATTGGAGTCAGTGTCTGTGTAAGTGAGAGAGTACCTTTTCGGCATCGTCAACTGCTGCGTCCCACAGTCGCAAGCGTGCCCGTACAAGAGCTCGACTAGCAAATGCATGATGGGTTGTACCCAGAGATTGGGAGATTGCTGCAGTTAGTAGTGCTTCCGTGTCTGAGAGTCAATTGTTCTTCCACATATCGAGCGCAGCATCATCAATGCGAATCTCAGGTTCCCTTGATGTGGGATGCAAAAGAGACCAAGGGACTGATTCCTGGGTAGGGTGCAGATGGACAGTAAATGAAACATTCATTTAGATGACGGTCGCAAGCAAACAGTACATGAAACGTACGGTGAGGTCAAGTAAATCCCTGACAGCGACTTTCTCGTGTGGGGTAAAATATGCAATAAACCGGTTATCTGGAGAATGTGACCGAAGATGGTCCAGAGCATTGTGGGATGAGACAAAGTTGGGTGTGCGTCGAGAGGCCCCAAAGCGTGGTGGTACCATCCCTTCCAGTATATGCCAACAAATTTCCATGCTGCGCCAGGGACACCGAAGAAGTGTGGTCGGTGGGGGGAACAGTCCACTCGGAGATGATCAACCCGCTGTATACGTTGATTTGCTTGATCTTACTATCACCAGCTATCACAAAGAGATGATCGTTACACCAGAGGAGACCAGTGTTGTACCATGCAACCACTTGTGCTTTGATGCCAACGAGTAAGCGACCATCCTTGCTGTTCCAGACCCGCACGGATTCCCAAGTGGCAGTTGCGATCCAATCCCCTTCAAGCGGTGAGTATTTGGCAGCAACCACTCATTGATTGTCATGGCGCAGAGTTCGCACGCATCAGCGTGTCACAAAGTCCCAGATGGTGGCAGTGCCATCGCAAGAGGCGGCGAGGAGTCAAGTCGAGTCAGGCGAGAAATCGACTCCGTTGATGGCCATGGTGACTTTGTGTGTTCAAAGACCTGTTCGTATGTCTGTGCATCCCAAACCAACATTTGACCTGTCCATGTCCCCGCTCCGATCCACTTGCCATTTTTCGATATTGCCAGGCACCGGATTGCGCTCGCTGTTGTCATAGTTGCCACTCGGTGACCACCTGGTACTCGTGACACATAAACACCATCTTTACCACCGCTCACGAGGTATTCTCCATTCACTGTGAACGCCATTGCATTCACCCAGTGACCAGCATCGATTTCAGCCAACGGGGACCTTTCTTGTGTAGTAGAGGTTAGTACTAATGCAATCTATCTTGTGAGAACATACCACTCATTGCTGATGTCATTGGATACCAATGTCGCCCAGGAAGGTCAACGACTCCAGGCTATGGTGTGTATGTGCAAGCCTGCCACGCCATCTCCTGATATAGCTTGTGCCTCGTGTCTTCGGTGCTTCTTGACCACAATTGTGAGCCGTCCAGGAATCCATCATCCTTCAACGACTTCTGTACGTTATCTAAATCTCAGACACCCAGTTTAAACGTGACAAGTATATGCATGATGGCTATCCTGCCGCTGCGCTCAATGGCCAGCTAGCACTAGAGCGCTCTATCATTATCTGGGTCCCAAGTGGGCATATATTCTGACCCCTCAGACTGAAATCAGCCCAAAGCCAGCTCTGAGAGAGGATAATGACATTCCCAAAAAAAAATCCAACGCTACGAATGAGCGAGCACGCATGCAAGGGGCAATGAACAGCGAGAGGGCAGAAATGCACGCCCCTGTCGGGACGCACCACTCATCGTCGACAAGCATTGGCAACAAGCAATGAAGGGGTCAACGAAGAAGCTGCAACCCTGATGCATGCACGTTGGACTCCCTTGATATAGGCGTTACCTCGTGTTTTGGCACTTGTTCACTCTTTGACTACCACCTCTCAAGCGCAGTTGGATAGTTAGGTCGCCTCCACAGTGCTACCAGTGAGCCGTCCGTTACCCGTCCACTGAGCGACCGCTCAAGTGCTCATCCCGAAGGTCCATCAAATTGTGCTTGTGCGCACCGAGTGAAGGGGGTATACTATTAGTATGTTCTTTTTCATAATCAAGCGAGTCATAAATACGCACTTACTACATACTCAGTGGTTAGTCTCAAGTATCATCATTAGAGGGAAATTTCCCACTTTCATGAACTTGCGTTTACGGATGCCATCATTGTGGTCACTCTAGGCGAAAGAGGCTGGTGACCAGTCACTAGTATCGATTTGTGCTCATGGTCATCCCTTGCACTCTGGCACGACCGCTGCACTTGCTTTATAAGTAGGAGGCAACTCGTGATGCGAATCATGTGCACTGTCCGGATTAGCAGCTGTGCGTATCATTTTCGTCCAATTTCACGCATATTCCAAGCCGAACGGAATTCTTAGATCTCGGATGGTTGAATCTCAGCTAGGTATCCGAATTCAAATTCGCACGGAACGAGTGGGATTGGCATGCGTGTGGTATGATTTCTTATGTTCCAGAGGAAGCGCTAGATTGACTCAGATATATTCCGGTCCTCTTCCACTGCATAACCTACCGTTTCTTCCCGATAATATGTTGCGAATGACGTCAGGAAGACAAAGGCGAGCATCCTGGGTGAAACATATTTGGGGTGTTTATCAGAGCTATAGTGTTGACTCGGCGCTCAGACAGTGTATGAGTTAGTAGCGTAAACAATTCAGGAGTAGGCAAGATTAACGCAAGACGATCGTCGAGGACTGAAGTTGATGTCGTCGGTCATTATGTGTATGATTATATGACTCTCAGAGAAACTCGACGTCAACAACACAGTAAGATGCGTTTCGATCGTATACAGTATATTGTCCGAGGATGACAATTTGTGATCGTCTCCGATGTCAGTTTACATAGCCTGGCGGCTGCCAGCGAAAGATGTAGTAATGTTTGGGCGATACAAAGAGTAGAAATGCCCAGAGAAGAGAGGGTACGGGAGGGATGCTAAAAAGAAAATCCTACAACAAGAATCATCGATCATCCGGCAAATGATCTAGTTCTGTGCACCAGCCAGGAATCACGAAAACAGTAACTGAAAAGACAACACGTAGAAGAAGCGGGTCCTCGTTTGAGAAGGTTGAAGAGTAGCGAAGGGAGGTGAAGGAAAATTGGTCTTGCGAGACGGTCAAAGTACGTCCAACACTCTCACACTGTCTAGTAATTTTTCCAATACCACGGGCGTGATCTCCTCCACTTGGGCCGTTATCAAGCTGTCTGCTGCAACTCTCCTGTATTCTTCCACGTTTTGACGAGTCCGAGTTAGTAAGAGCGCACCAAACGGTTGTCGAAGGCGAGCAACAAACTGTAGGAGACGCTCTTGCTTATCCATGGGCGACAAAGTCGAAGGAGGCGAAATCGAAGAGGCATCAGGGGTAGATATGGCATGGAGTTGTCTGCCAGGCAGTCGCCGAAGATGGGCAATCAGCTGTGCCACTCGTGTCTGCGGGGTCATAGGTGCAACATTACTGGACCAAGGGGATGATGGTAATTCGACTAGTACAGAAGACCGGTCACGTTCACCTTCAACAAAAGTTGCCTCTGTTGTGTTCTCAATGAAACGTCTGTCAAGGAGATAGTCGATCCAAGGGTGAGCGAGGTATAGAGAACCCAATCGAGAGAGATCTTCCTCGGTCCTAATCTCCACTACTCCGAGTGCTGTTGTCTGGGCGCGGAAAATAAAATTTGATCGGTTTTGATAGGATGACACAAGTCCGAGTTTGAACACAAGACATGGGAGTTTCATTCGGCGCCCAGCAAAGAACGGCACAGGGAGGTTCTCTACTTGATCATACAAGCTTGCGCCAACCGAGGTGGTCGCAGCATTCGTCGTCATTCCGACATCAGAAAGAGCTGGCGGAATGTGGGAGGTGGGAAGGTGGCTAAACACTGCGATACTGGTTGGGAGACAGCTATTAAGACTGCCAGATCTCCCCGTCCATGCAAGAATGCTCGTGTCCCCCGAGGCCGTGAGAAGCTGTGCCAGGAGGTGACCAAGGGCTTTGTCTCCATCCCCATATATGACCGGCATGGAAATGGAGAATCTCCCAAGTAATGAATATGCTGAATCTTCGACCCGGGTTGTTTGCCGCATAGAGACCAGATGAAGCTTTTCGCGTATGTTATCTAAACCTGGACGAAGCGATGTCAAGGTTTGCGCTGAGACACCGGTCGCTCCCTCCATCTCCGAAATAATCTCTGGTGATTCCTTGTGATTGTAGATGTCAAGATCCAAGTACGGCGTCCAGTCCTCGGTATAAAACCGAACCACCTTTGATGCACAGTATTCCTCCAATGCCCATGCTCGCGTATTCCATATGCTCCTCATCATGGCGCCATACTTTGCAAGTCGATCAACCCCGAGGAGGAAAATAATTGTCATCGCAGAGTGCTCATACCACTTGAACATGCTGACGAGGGACTCTTGGAGTACGAAGTGATCTTTTTTGTTGATACAGCATGTATCACTCCATGCCCAGTTAAGCCCCGCCTCCCGTACAATTTTGCAGAACATCTGCAGCTTCCTATGAGTGGGAGATTCCTGGAGTTCGTATACCGCAATGTTGACGACCTGATCGAACAGAGGCTCGCTATCTTCCCACTTGTGTGAAAAAGTGGCGTAACGATAATATTCCCCTACTTCTTGTTCAATACGAGCACGGTCAATGTGCGTAGTTATGGTCGAGATGAGTTCCATGAAGATTAATGTCGACTGAAATGCAGAGACTTGCTCTAATTTGTTGCAGAGACGACCAGTAGTGGTGTTGATAAGCACAAGTGGGGAGTCACGAAGAGCATCCAGAACCGCTACACGGATTGCTTCTTTCATCTGTGCCGGTGTGATATACTGGCGAGACCGGACTATGGAAAAGGATCATTAGAAGAATACTAGCATGATACGATCGACCCTTACCACGAGTCTCCGGGTCAGATGACTGAGACATTTCCAGGAGCACAGTCTCAAATTCGTCTATTGTCCCACCGTGTCTCATACCATACAGAGCTGTATTCTTCCTCTGGTAACCCAGTAGTGAAGATGGATCGAGCTTGATCACCTAGGATGTGTCCATTAACGCTTGCAAACCTAACCGAGTTGAAAAAAAGCTACTTCATTTGCGTCATCCAAGGCATCCTCCCACAAGCCTTTTCCTGCACGTGCCTTGCTTCGTTTAATCAGTACGTCTTGCGGGACATCAAGATTAAGCGACAGTGCGAGTGTATACTGTGAGATCGCTTCGTCGTATTGCTTGGCATTCATAGCGATATCCCCGAGGCCCTCCAGCTTCTTGTAGCACCGAGACTGAAAATCTGACACAGGATAGTCATGCAAGTGTCTCCCCACATAGCACATCATCACTCACCTAGAGTCCATTTTACTTCATTGTTGTAGTTGTCGTCTGCTTCTCGTGATACTTCACCATGGATTTGGTGGAAACATGCAACTGCATCTGCTAACCGGCCTGACTTCTCCAGATGCTCACATATGGCCTGATAGACCATGGACCTCGTGAATGTAAACTGTAGGACAAAAGGTCAGGTATGATAAGGATACTAAAAATAATACCCACACCACCAGCAGCCGTCAAAGCATCTTTCCACGATCCAGTCATCAATCTTGATCTCGCCCACTCTCTCGCGAGGTCATGGGACATCTCCTGAGGCATTGGGACTTTGTTGGAATCCCCACTCGTGTTGTCAATATTTTCAGGCGTGTGAAGACACCGCTGCATAAAATCTGAATGATGTCTAGAAACTTGTGCTAGGAAGAGAGGAAAAGCGCTGGCTCACCAGAAGCCCACACCCTCATGGGCTCGGTCATATTGACCTCTTGGTCTACCAGGCGCATAACAAGTTCGCTTGCTTCCTTTATGCGACCTACGGCAAAGAGGGCTTCGGAAAGACGTTGCTGAATAGTGATTGTGAGATCATCGAACTTCCATCCAGAAATCTGCAAAATACAGAGATTAATTTCGGGATATGGGCGGTAGTATGAGTAGATTCACCAGTGAAATTACTAAGGGAGGTTGATCAGTGCAATCATCCAATTTCACTCGTGCGCATTCAAATGACTGTATCGCCTCCTTGTAGTTGCTGCTCTCCATATATAAGCTTCCGAGGATAAGGTACATATAGGCCTTATTGGATCGTCAGTGGCGACGCTACTCTGTAAGAGCACACCATTCACGTACCTGGACTACGTATAGTGTTGAGTTGAAAAACACGGTAGCAATGAGATCATCTATCCGTGATATCGCGTCGTTATGTTTTCCGGCCATGAACAGGACTACAGCCTAACCAAAAGAAAGAAGTTGAGTGAAAACGAAGTTCTGTTAAACGGAACAAACCTTGACAAGAAGGAGAATGGAAACGTGAGTTGAGCAGAAGTGCTCAAATGCGATGTCGCACACTCGACATCCCTTGTCCACTTCCCCATTGCCGACAAGAGCCATACACTTTGCAACATAGCCAATGACGGATGGTTGAATCTTGATAGACTTGGTGTGAAATGATGTTAGCATCAACAAACTCAATAGCGCAGCAATAAGCACCTCTTTGGCATCAATAACTGCTGCATCCCATAGTCCTAAGCGTGCCCTTACAAGAGCTCGACTAGCGAGAACATGGTGGGTTTTGCTCTGGGTCGCCAAGATTTCTGCGGTCAGCATTGCTTCCGCATCCACAAATTGATCACGTTTCCACGCATCGAGTGCAACACTATTGATGCAAATTTCCGGTTCCTGAAATATGGAATGTAAATTTATTCTGGAGAAAAAGGATGATTGAAGGAGCATAGAATATGAAACGTACTTTGACAAAAGACAAGTTTGTTATGATGACCTTCCCTTTTTCCGCACCAATTGCAAGGAGTTGGTCATCTGGGGAGAAGGTGATCGAATATATATCGTTACATTGTGCAATGAGATGATGCTGAGTCTGTGTCGAGGTGCTCCAGAACCTAATGGTGTTCCCTGCAGAATATGCAACGTGCTCCCCATGTTGCGGCAAGGCAATGCAAGGCGTGTAGTCGGTACGAGGAACCAACCATTCTGAGACAATGGACCCAGTAGACGCGTCAATTCGCTTGATTTTGCTGTCATTGCCAGCGACAAAAAGGTGACTTTTGAACCAGAGGAGACCATACCACGGGTTCACCGGGACCTCGATGTTGGTAAGCAAGTTGCCGTCCTCCCTGTCCCAGACGCGAATGGAATCCGAGCTTGCTGTCGCAATTCGGTCACCTCGCGGAGAGTATTTGGCTGAGAGTGCCCATGTGGTGGCATGGTGGAAGAGTGTTCGCACCTGTTGCCATGTCACGACGTCCAAGACAGTGGCTGTGCCACTGCTCAAGGCAGCGACGAGTTGGGTTGAATCTGGTGAGAAATCAACGACGCAGACATCATTGATGCTTGAGTTCCCCATCTTGTCCGTGAAGACCTCCTTGTAGGTCGTTGCATCCCAGACCAACGCCTTGCCATAGTCTGAACCTGCTGCGATGTATCTGCCATCTTTGGAGACAGCAACGCATTGGACACCGTCCGGCATTTCCATCATAGCTACCTGTCCACCATCCCGCACTCGCCACACTCCTACACCCTCATTGCTACCACTGACAAGATACTTGCCATTCGCTGTAAATGTCACTCCATGTACATCGTAGCCAGCATCAATCACGATAAACCGGGAGTGATCTTGCTCAACGATTAGCACTAATGAGGTTTTATCTCATCAGGACGCACCACTTGTTGCCGACCATTTAGACTCCATCAATGGCAATGATCGATTAAGACAATGACTGGAAGCCGACGTTCGACTAGTGTGTAGTGTTCAAGCGCTTAAGCCTCCATAATCGAGACAAGAGTAGAGAATTGCGGCTGTGTTATCATGGTGCTCTACTACTTCCAAAAAAAGTAAAGGTAAGTTGTTACATTCGATCCGAATAAGCTTGGCTTAGGGCGGAAGATGATATGATGGTGCGCAAACATGGTGACAGAGTAGGGTAATTGTCCAAGTGGTTAGCTATAGAGTGGGCAGGTTGCGCATACAAGCCCATGAGTTGGGAGCGAGGGTGAAAACGCATATCATTCGTGCTGTCACTGCCATGTCATCGCCGGAATGAACATGGGACGGCCTCACTAGATATGTCGACTCTAGCCATTCATGATGGCTTGATGCATTAGTAGGATCATGTGAACTAACTCACATGTCCTTGCCACTACCACACCTACACATGCTTCCCTCCTTCACATTCACACCCATCCAGGTGAAATGCCGCACTACTTCAGCGGTGTAATGAGCATACGCCCGCCTGTTTGAACACCGCTACCGTCCGCAGAAATGGCATGCAAGCAGAGAGAGCGGGTGTAAGCACATGAGGTGGTGAGCGCAAATGTATGTACCTGTTCAAGGAGGAGTAGCGACATCAATCCACTGTCGTAGGCAAGCTGTCACCAGGGTGATTAGGCAAGCACTCGAACACATGCGGACTTGAGGTGGGATGGGTATCATAAGTGGGTGTACAAGGTAGTCGCAAAGAGGCAACTTGGTGGCGCCATGGCAAGCGAATGTGCGAAAGGGCAAATGCATGCTAGACGAGGTGATGGCGAGTGGAGGTGAATGCACAAGGTCATTAGCAGTGTGGGTCAAGGGGAGGGGTAGGCCAACCATACAGTACAGTCGTTGGAATCACCACGTTGTTGAGTAGGTGGCCCACAGTTGCGGGGTGGTTGGTGCCGGTGAGCCTCGGCAGGTCAAGCACAAATATTAGATCTGTCCAAGGACAGAACTTACCATAGACAACCTCCTGGAATGTATGCATTGCCTGGCGCTTCAAGGGTGGCACGTGCGCGTGAGCAATGAGGCCCAATCTTTTCCATCTAATACCTGACCTGGGGCGCCAATGAAACAACACAACTTCAAGTTTGAGTCCATACTACGCCTGCCATGGTCAAAGAACCGTGAGTACACAGGACTGATGCAAAAAGGCGAAAATAACAAGAAGCACAGGATCAACCCAATTTCCTTCACTGAGCTCCGAAAGTCCCCAAAACGAAACGACAAAATTTGAAGGTGAGGAAGACGTTGCAACTGAGAGTGTAAGACTGAAAGGGATCCAAGATATGGATGAAAGCGAGTCCTTTAACTCTTTTGAACAAGAGCCAATTGAAATCATTTCCCAACGCAAAATATGGTCGGTCGCGTTCCTTGCTGATGGGGAACACATGGTGGGCAGTAGCGAAGAAAATAAGATCCATTTCTGGAGGGTGAAAGATGGGAAAGAGGTGGGGGCACCGATGGAGGTGAGGGATACTGTTCGCAGCATTGCAGTCTCGCAGAACGGCGGTCGCGAGCGGGTCGTAAGTGGGACAGCATGTGGTGAAGTGACAGTGTGGGACGTGGAGAGTCGCAAAAAGTTGGATGGTTTCAAACTTGAAGCATACGATGACTCGAGGTTCGTTGCGTTGGACATTTCACCAGACACGAACAAGGCCGCAGGCGGGTCAGACACTGGCACCTGTGTTTGGTCGCTCTCCGCTGGCCAACGATTGTTTAACTTGACGGACGGCGGGCATGTTCACATTGTCAAGTTCTCACCTAACAGTTCTCTGTTGGCTGCTGGCTCGTCAAGCATTCGTATCTATGACAGCGAGAGCGGCAACCCCCTCACCAACTTCCTCGGGATCCGTTTCATCTCGATTGCATGGGCCAGCGATAGCAAGCGACTTTTTGCCTTGTCGCAGGATGGCTACATCCACTGTCTTGACCTACCCTCTGGGACGAGTTCTCAATGGCTCATTCATAGTCACAATGAACCAAAATGTATCTCCCTGGCAAGCAATGGTGCATTCATCGCAGCCAGTGCAGATTCGTCAGTCTCACTCTGGGACACCTCTACACACGAGCAGATTGGTCTTGTCATTCACCATCCCACTCGTATTGACTTTACAGCCATCTCGGCAAACTATGCCATCGTGATATCTGGAAGCTCAAAGATCGCCTTGCGGAATCTTCATACTCTTCCCTCCCCCTATGTTGAGGATCATGTAAGTGGGTCTGCATCGAAATCTCAACATCCACTTCTCAATCCCCATCATTGTTGTGACAGAAAAGGCTTGAAGTCCGATGCGTAAGGGCTGAAGCGTATCTTAAAAAGACAATCTACTCCCTTCGTGCACAGGATGTTGGTGAGGACCTAAGTATGTTTGTCGGTGCCACCTTCTGCTTCTCTAACATTGAAGCTCAGGGCACGGTGAATTTGCAAATATCAACAACGCCATTGAGAAGCTCCAGGATGTGACCAAACAAAAGGTCAATAAGCTGAATGAGACTATCGACTCACTACGTGCAGACTTTTGTTCCCGTTCAAGTGGGTTCATTCTTGTTATCACCTTGAGCTCTCTAACATATTCTTTGATCATTTACCATCAATCGGAATAATAGCACAACGGGAGGAAACCATCCAGCAATTCCAGGCCCGGCTCGCGGACTCCCAAGCCATAGTCAAGAAAAAGGAAGATAGTCTGAGCAAGACCAGTATGTCGCTGATTATGGACCTTGCTGAGTCCAGCATTTTGTTCACCAACCCTGACTATTCGGTTTTCCACATTCACCAGACAATAAAATGGTGAACCTCGAGAAAACTATACAGGAACTGCGTGCTCATCTTGCCAAAACCGAACAAATCGCCAGTAATACCTTGGAGAAACTCAGCGTCGAACTTGCCAATTCCCAGCAGACCGTTGTTGGCCTCACTAGGGTTCTTCACGCGCACCAACAGAAGCACCGGTGTGAAACGCTGTATGCTGATGGCCATATCATTGAGGCTGCGAATTCTCTCCTCAAGATTACGAAATCCACAGGTGGTGGTGCGATGGCCGACTCGATCATCACGGACTGGCTTCCAGGTGAGTTTCCTCACCACAGAGCATAAAACGGTGCTCAATTATTACGCTCAGGCTTTACAAACAAATGCGTTATTGCACTGGAAAGAATTGGAGACGAGTTGTCTGAGATTGAGCAACATGATGAAGTACTTGCCGCCTACACATCTGCGCTTAAACTTGTTCCACGGGGTCCAAATGTCCTGTTACAGAAGTGGGCAAATGCAGCGTTGCTTCATGGAACGTGGATTGAAGCGCTGGAACGTGCCGATGAGGTACGCCTTGTATCACACACGAGACCCGGACGTTAATATGTATTGCTCAGTTTGCGTTCTCAAGATTTGCCGTTTATCGTGTAATATGCGACACCGCTCTTGATAGGTATGGTGAGGTCATGGAAGCAATCGAGTGCTTTCGACGGATGCAGGCTGAACTCACGGTGGACATTACCATTGAAAATGAACGAGCAGACTGGGAACACAGTGAGTGATCGCTAAGCGATGATGAGGGAGCTTGTCTGAATATCGGATGGAGATTTTCCACAGCGATGCTCAGAGAAGCTGGAAAATTTAGCTGAGGTTGCCATGGAGTCTCGGAACTACGATGAGGCTGACAGGCACCTCTCGACTATGTTTTCCCTCAATGGATTGAAGCGCGTAGACATTCTCATCAAGCGCGCCGAAGTGCGAATTATGATGCAATCGTGGGAAGACGCATTGAACGATGCTATGGAGGTTGGTCTGTGTCTTGGTGTTCAGACAATATAATAGCCTATTTTGCAGGTAATCCAACTCGACCAATCATCTCATCTGGGTCACAAACTGAAGCACGCGGCATTACACGGGGCCAGACGCTACGAGGAAGCCGTCGCGGCGTTTGATACAATGCTACAAGAACTTGACAACTCGCCCGACGAACGCATTCGTGGTGAGCTAATTTATTGATATCACCAATGCCGTTCGTTGACATTATTATTTTTAGTCCTTCGTTCTCAGTATACCGATGCGAGACCTGAGATTCGACGAACCGTCAACACAACCCTCTCCCGGATGCCTCGGGTGCTCATTGACACTACCACTGGTCAGTTGCTCGACAAAATTGGACAAGCAAAAGCGTTCGAGGCAGACTCCATCTTCCATGAACTCGTGTCGTCCATGACGACCCAAATAAACAATTCGCATATTCAGAAAGAGGTGGAAATTTTCTACCGATACGTGATGCTTTCACACAAATGGCTTGAACACAACGAGCCCTGCTACGAGGATGTCCGACACATTACGGTGTACAAGCTCAAAAAAAACCCTGGAAACTTGAAGTTGAGAACATTCTGCTTGATTGTGCAGTCCCTCAAATTTCGGTGGGCGTGGAGCGATACGTGTTGCATTGACCAAAAAGACAATGCGGTATTGCAAGAGTCGCTTGTTTCAATGTTTGCCTGGTATCGCGGATCTTCCCTCATGATTGTCTACCTGTTGGGTGTCTTGTCGCACTTGGGGACTCAAGGTGGCGTGCGGAACAGCATTTGGAACACCCGGGCATGGACATACCAGGAATACGTGGCCGCTGAGGTGATTCAGTTCTACACGGAGGACTGGAAACCTTACCTTGGGCTGACACTATGGAACCACAAAGAATCGCCCGTTATTATCTCGGAAATGGAACAGGCCGCAGGGGTCCCTGCTGACCGCCTAGCTGAACTTGAAACTGGCTCAAAGGGGGTTCGCGAGAAGCTGCGCATCGCCTCAACGCGTCAGGCGACACGCATGGAAGACATTGCCTATTCACTACTGGGTATCTTCAAGGTCTCCATTACAGTCATGTATGGTGAAGGGACCCGCGCTATTGGCCGATTCTTGGAGCTAGTTCTCGCAAATTCACACGACGTTGCCATTCTTGCTTGGACAGGGCCCGCAAATGGCTATAACAGTTGTATGCCCTTAAACCTAACTGTCTACTCCCCACTCGAGCCGCCGCATATCCCACACATGGCAACAGTCGAGCTGAGGGAGATGGTGGTGGAATTACAATCATCCACACCCGACCGCTCCCTTAGCACGAAGCTATATGATATGCTCCAAGCGCTCGATTTGCGAGTGAACCCTGGTTCTGGTCGGCTGCAACTTCCCTGTATTCGTTTCCCGATCACCGAAGTTGTCACCTTGTCACCTGGTACACACACGACTCTCCATGCGTATCGTGCGACGACGGACGCGTTCGGTGACATCACCATAAAAACTGCGAGGAGCCTGAACTTGGAGAACGAACATTTTCTCGTCCATCCCTGGATTCTTCCATTGCTTGACCAAGAGCACTCACGTGGTGCAGCTGAACTTGACGAGACGATGCGCGGACTCCGCTTGGTCGCCCGTCTGAAGCAGCAATTTGGTGCACTCTTGCTCGAAAAGGTATCGCGTACGGAGTACAAGCGAGTCGCAGCCGATAGCTTGATCATGGTCCGGATTCGTGAAGAGGTACCGTTGACGGATTTGATAAATGGCATCAAGACGATCGACGTACTATAGTTTCAAGGACTTGGAACCGGATGTGTGATTCGTTCACTTTGCACTACATGGATAGAGCTCGGGATGACGCCTATTGTCTATCCCTGGCCCACTTAGAGGGGTTTGGAAGCCTGCCGTGGCCAACGGCAAGAAATACTGAGAGACGAGCGGACAAGCGAACTGGACCACGCTCTGTTGGGGTGACTACGACGTACGGGTACAAAGGACTCTTGGGGCACGCGACTACTAGCAGTTAACGCGTATGTGAGGGACTGAAGCCTTATTGTACTAGTACGAGAGCGCAATGTATTCAGACTTCTCGTACCTTCTCCCTTGAGAGAATCAAGTCAAACACATATGAACAACATTGTTGAGGGGACCAAGTATCGATGACAGTAAATGCATGCAAAAATACAGCGAATAATAGCGTCCAAGCTTGTTGGGTCGCCGAGCACTTCCGATTCATGGATAAGCCTTGAAGGAGTAGTACGCACGGCTGTCAAAGCACGTCCAACATTCGTACGCCCTGTATTAGCTTCTCCAATATCGTCGTCGTGATCTCCTCCACTTTGACCGTGATCAAACTCTCCGTAGCAACCCTCTTGTATTCCTCCACATTTTGGCGGTTGGGCGTCAGTAGAAGCGCACCAAAAGGCTGCCGCAGCCGCGCAATGAATTCGTAGATACGCATCTGCTTCTCCATCGGTGACACCGTCGAAGGGGGTTGAAGCGACGCAACGTCCGGGGCAGATGTAGTCGGCCGACCGCTCAGCGTGCGTGCAACGCGACCAATGAGCCGTGCAGCGCGTCTTTGCAGCGCTGGCGATGTGGTATCGGAAATATCTGGAA
>JBBPUD010000533.1:0-16393 GCA_038094475.1 Phylloporus aff. rhodophaeus
GAAGGCAGGTATTGATGATATGGATGCTGGTCTTTGAGTAGGGACACAGTACCATACACTAAACGACGTATCTACCCATGACCAATTACCTTGTATAATTGGAGTTGACAGTGTACGGGGTCTGCAACGGTTCATTTACCAATTGGAGTAGGCTTCTGCCGCTGCGGCGCCGTCTAAATGAGCACGGTTGTCCCGCATTCCATACATGTTGGTGGGCACGCCGCTGCGCCATCCTCACCGTCCACGTCGTTTGGTGCGCGCACTTCGACGTCGCCATGGTGGTCGGGTACACGCCATTGAACCCCTCGCAGTGAGTCGTTGTGGTCACGGCGATGCACGCGCCATCATGCTGCCTTTGCTGATCTTGTCATGTGGTGTGCGCGCCATAGCCTGGTACCCCCGGGTCATCTTCGTCATGGCGGTGTGCACGCCGTCGCACCGCCATCACTGCCCTCGTCGTGTGGGTGGTACGCGTACTGCTGCGTTACCTCGCCATCTTCATGGTCGTAGCGGTGGGTACACCGTTGACGCGGGTCGTTGGTGTTGTCCTGACGGCTGCGTGGCAGGTAAAGGGCGAGGTGCAATGACGACAACATGACGGTTGTGCATCGTGACCGTCGCGTTGTCGTTGTCACATCGACGGCGGTCAGTATCATAATGCGGTAGTGATCGGCGCACCGTTGCATTACGGCACCACCCCTTCCCTCGTCTTCCCTCATCGTTGTGGTGCGGCGGTGAGCAAACCGTTGTGTTGCTCCTGCTCCTCATCGTCGATGCGTCGTCGTAGTGCCGGGTCATCATCCTTGGGTGGGCAGTTGGATGCGCCATCGTGCTTCCTACACTCTTGGGGTCATCGTGGTGCAGCGGTAGTGGGCAGTCCGTTGTTGCCCGTTGTTGCCCGTTGTCGTGGTGGTAGGGACAGGTACGTAGAGGTGAGACGTGAAGATGCACGGGCGTATTTATACTTCACCAGGCAACCAGCCCGGCTCCGCCTCTGTAAGGGGTGTCTAGTCATAAGAGGATATCGTGTGAAACGCCGGGGAAGATGCGTACAGGTTTCATTCCTCCCCATGTTTCAGCTTAGTCGCACCAATACTCATCACTATAATGTCATGATCAATATTTGTCGTGAGATGTAATCCGGTATCACCAATTGAGGTGCTACAGAAAAAGTTCAGCGGGATGATTTGAAAGACGCGACTGGACGGATGTATACGCGTCATTGGTTACGCAGCCCCTAGATTAACTCGTCAGCAAATGCATCTGCTACCAATGAACGAAGCCGACGGGGACCAACGACGAAACACTGAATACACGTTTTTCTACGTGTCCAATCAGCTTGGGAACCTCGAACGACGCAGAAAGGACCTCACCAAGAACGTATCGCCTATGATCCAACTCTGTGCGTTGCCGCTCGTGTTAATCTCAAAGAATGCACCGACGCACTGACTAGTAAGCCCGATTTGGGTGAGCTGGAAATCAGCTGGGCTCACAGGCCAGCTCGGTCCACCAAATGACACGGCGATGTTCACACGAGTGCTGCACACTGCACCCGTTGTTCAATATTTTGCAACCTCAATGAATGCGTAAGACATACGGTAAATCCAGTAGCCCTGCCAGTTACCCGTGCCAGGTTGAGCACCAGGGATGTTCGCGTATAGGCTTTTGCATAACAGAGGAGGGACCACCGACGAGGGTGGTTCCTATGTCGATTGCGGCGTAAGACGTAGACCCAGAGGGAAGGGATACGCTGGACCTTTGAACGGTTAGTTCTGTGAGACTTTGTTTAGTAATGACGTCAGAATGCGAAGTTGGCGGGGAAAGCTTACTCGAGAGCGCAAGAGTCCAAAATCCTGGCGTGGCGACCAAATTTTGATAGTCGATGTCCCCAGTGTACAAGCTCGTGTTAAGGAATCCTACACAGGAAAGATTTGGTAGGTCATCTGCGGTAAATGGACTCCGACGCACCCATCGTGAAGCTCCCTCCAGGTTCTAATGGCCGAGCGCTCGTGTCATTAAGAAAACTGATGCAGGGGTCAAAATTGGACATAGATCAGATAAAGCGCGTACCGCATAAGCTGAAAACCCATCACTGCCTGTGACCAAGCACCCTTGCTGGCCAATGTCTGCCAGAACGGCGGTTCCACCGAAGAAGCGATGGTTTGCCAACCCAAACCCAACAAGCCAGAAACCGGAGTCGACAACAGACCGTTTGAAACTTGCATAACAGCACCGAACGCCTGATTATTAACCGAGAATCCGGCCATCTGGACGGCATCAGACACAAGATCGCCCGACACTTGACCACTGCCATAAGTAACCGAGAAGGGCTAGGAGAGGTTTTGGAAAGTTGATGATGATGCCGAATTGTAAGAAGAGATGCGGGGACATCCTGTGTTGCAACTTGTAACTGCTACCCCCAGATCGCTAACTAGATGGGAGATGTGGATAGCAACATCAATAGCGGTAAAGTCCAACTGACGCCGAACCTGTATCAAGAGTAACATAGAACGCAGAGGGGGGCGTTCCGATAGCAAGGGAACCCACATAACTAACGAGGGAACGTGAGTAATGGAGAATGAACTGGCTCTATTTCTTACCTCCCGTCTGAATTCTGGTTGGTCAACCTGTGGGTCATCAGGGTAAGAATCAGTGGTAGCGCTACGAGGCTTACAGATTTGTGCCTTCGCTCCTCTTCGAGCCTGGACGGCCGCCATACTTGACTGTGAGTGCCTCGCGCTGATTCTTGGCCCAAGCACCCCAGTCCTCGATGGAGCGCACAATAGGTTGTCTTCTGATGAGTGTAATCGGCTGACCAGCAGTTTGCGACGGCTTGGGAGCAGCGAGAGCAATCTGCATGGAGCACAGCGAACTAGTGAGAGCGATTAAGGTTGAAGAGAACATTGTAAATCGTGTACGTCTTGGAGAACAAGACTGCAGATCAGAGCGTTGAAGGGAGTGTGGTTACTGGGACCGCTGTGCCCAAGGCTGGTAGCAGTGTCTTTACCTGGACACGAGAACAGGTCATCACCCCCGAACCACCGTGCCCAAGGCCGGTAGCAGCATCTTTACCTGGACACGAGAACGGGTCATCACCCCCGAACCACCGTGCCCAAGGCTGGTAGCAGCATCCTTGCTAAGACACTGCAGGAACAGGTCATTACCCCCGAACCACTGTGCCCCAACTGGCCTACTGCTGTGTCCGCGTAGAAGAAGAAGTCCGGCATGGTGTGCATGACGAGATAGGTGACAGTATCCGCAGCTTCATTTTTTTGGGTGCTTACTGACAGAGCCAGGCTACATCATCAACCCTGAGCGCAGCCCTACAACGCATCAAGGGTTTCAGTAGCGCTCTGGGGCCCGGTGTGGAAGCAGTCTGAGGCCACAGTCAATACCCGTTCATTACCATAACAATCCAGGACAAACAGGTACAAATATAGAGAAGACTTCCCCTCGGGCGCTCAAGTCAGAAAGCAGACAAGTAAGGACAAGTACAACTCATCCAGACTGTCACTGCTCCGTCACAATAAACGGAGTTGACTATATGGGTTGACGCTATTTAGAATAAACTTGCATGGGGTGGCAGCCCACTGAAAAAGATGTTGTGAATGACGAACGAGCTCCCCCATATGCAAAGATAATTCAGGTTCAGGAAACTTGTCAAGAGAATGAATGATGAATTTTTCAATGTCTCTTCCAACGACCTCTTCAGAAACGGCGCCCATTCGTTTACGGGCGATGTGGGATACGGATCAGCATGCATCGACGATGTCGTCCTCCGGGCAAGCTGTGATAAGGAACTAAAGGTTGGCCGGCAGAGCGTTGGCAGAAATTTAATTCGAGATCGCATTTAAAGGTTCTCAGCGATTCGCTCTGTCGATGATCACCACCAGTCGCGGCCCAACGGACTCAGGGCGCTTACTAGGTTCCACGATGAACCGCTCCGACTTGCGTAGCGCTCGATTGCCTTTCACGATCTTCCAGAGCTCGGACCTGTAATGCGGGTCATAGTCGCAGAGATCGCGTGCGATCGTACTGAACAAGTTTTGTGAATTGCGCTGCTGGACGTCCGTCCTGACGAAATAGTACGATGGTCCTAGCTTCTCTTGCCCTTCGTACAGTTGCGCGATCGAGCGGGCAACCACCGACTTTCCCGATCCAGCAACTCCAGTGAGGAGGCATACACGGGGCGCATCCTCACTCTCGTCGTTCAGAATATGGCAAATCTCCCGAATAAGAGACTCCCGAGTGCCAGGTAAGCATCTCTTGTTAGGCATATATCTTGCTTCGGCATACGGCATATCGTCCAAGTTGATCGATTCCGCTACGTCGTACATCCTTGAGCATCTCGTTCACAATCTGGCAAGACTTGCTTACAGATGTCCCGCACCACGTCCACCATGCGAAACACTGCGATACCTCCCTGGAGTCCGACGCCCTCCAAGAATGCCGTTTTCAGTTTGCCAAACTTACTCTCGTAAGCCCCGATCTGCGCATCGATGTCAGAGATCATATATTTTACAGTGCGAACCACTAGATAGAGGTTAGTTATGCACATCACGAAGCCAGCGATGACTGACAGAAGCTGTTCGGCCTGCTATAGTCGGTGATAAAGTAGCCACACTCCATTACCTGCTGGAGTAGGAGTACGATGGTCTTGTACTGTTTCTTGATTTTTTCTTTCAAGGGCTCCGTATCTTCGATGAAATCGAAGGCGTCCCTCATCATACCTGCCAAACGAGTAATTCGCTCATCACGAATCTTCTGGTTGATGAGCACCTGCGGAAATTATCGCCCGCAGTCAGTGACAGCACAAATTGTAAAGGACCGACCAACGGACTTTGTTCACGGCTGATACAACAGACCAGGCCATCGACGCATACGGGTGGATCTATCCCAGGTTCAGACGGTGAGTAACTAAGGCGAGAGGATGGAATCACCGTCGCAATATCAGTTATAATCTTGTCGAATAGCTCGAACCTCTTGAAAAAGATACCCCACGTGTTCTCAAATGACTGTGCCTCTGTGACGACATTTGTCCCGAAATCAACCCCAGAGGCCAGAAGGTCAACAGAAAAAAACAGCATCCGGCGTCGAGCCAAGCGTTCGTGCTGCTGCCGTTCCCAGGTTGACAGCTTCGGCAGCTTGGGGCTGATCCGTACGGGGGCCTCTGCCTGGGTGAGTAACGAATCCAAACCTGATCGTAAATTCGGTAGGATCGGACCCATCGGAGGCGGCTTTGCGAAACCGTTCTTCGAATACTGATTGGTGGGGTCGTATCAGGAGAACATGCCCTATAAATGTTGTTCGTACCTCCATCCTTCGATTTCCGTGTTACCTCTTCGATCGTGCGGGTGAGAGCCCCCAAAAGTTCATCATCCTTCCAAGGAATACGATGCTTCTGGAAGACTTGTATGAGTAAGGTAGACGCATCGGTCCCGTTCCTGTCAATATTCAGTCCCCTGATGGAAAGATAAATGTCGAATACGAACAGGTACATATTACTATCCCAACGAGCGCAATTGTTCTTCTCTTTGACCGTGATGGTAGGCTTCAAGTGGGAGTCGTCAACGGAAAACTAGACATAGAATCGCCTCGGTGACGGGGCCTTGCGTTGCGCTTGAGTGCGGAATTCAATGTCTGAAGAACAATGAATTTAAAACAAGTACAACAGGAAATCTGAGGTGACGACGGCACCTTTGATAGTGTAGGCGACCATTGAACTGGTCCTTAAACGTTTGAACCGCGCTTAGTACCGTAATCCCGGTAGAACCGTAGTACATACATGACTGGAACCGAGTTTAGAGCTGGATTGATTGTTAGAGGTTGTGTGCACAGCGGCGGGGAGAGGACGGTGGGAGTGTGGCAACGCTGCACTGATCTAGACCATTGAATATTGAATTGACCCCGCTTGTATTGTCAATCAAATCAGCACCGACCCAGTTGAAGTCAAAACTCACTCAGAAGACTCAGTTTGTTGGCCGGCGTAGAAGCTGCATAATGAATCGCTCTCTGTGAGCGACTGTTCGTGTAAAGTGGGTTGCTCTATCATTCCACGACAGCAGTATTGCCAATCTTTTACGCTCCGTCCACGCATTTCGGTAATCTGAGATCTCACGTTTCACACATGTTTTTTCTATGCCCTCTGTTGGACTTTTTCCCCCACTCCTGGCGTGTGGGTATCAACGGAGATAGGCAGGCCTCGACACCGATTCAAGGCAGAAGGCGGAGATATCCGCAACGAGTTGTTCACGATTTCATATTAGCTGCACCGCAGTGGCGTGTTGGGCACTGATCCCGCCATCCTCTCCCCAGTGCGCGGTGTTGCAAGTCCAACGCACAGCACAAATCCAACTGTGTATGGTCCCGCTTTTCGAACATCTCCACGAGTATGCTTAGTTGAAGCTTTATAGCGACATCGTCGTCGATGGCAGCGTTCTTAGTACTCGACTCTTCTTTGCCCCCAAACTCATGTTCGTCTGAGGTGCCGAATGGTTCCTTTGGACGCGGCTCGGACTTCCTGTACCTCACCTCATTTGTCTGGCACCGTGCGCGTTGTCGCGTCAACGGTGTACCCACCGCTACGACCATGAAGATGGCGAGGTAGCGCAGCAGTACGCGTACCACCCACACGACGAGGGCAGCGATGGCGGTGCGACGGCGTGCACACCGCCATGACGAAGATGACCCGGGGGTACCAGGCTATGGCGCGCACACCAGCCTGTCTATGATGAGGTCACATGTGCCGCAATCCTAATCCAGTCTGGGGTTGCGGCACACGTGACCTCATAGACGGGCCGGTCACCAGACTAGGGAAGCATATCCAACACGCGACAGGGCAAAAGTATCGTCCCGATGGGCCAATTGTTTTAGCCACGAGGACCCAAAACAGAACAAGGCGGGAGGCGTGCATTATGACAGACGAGTCACTGCTCCCTCGAACCGTTTGTGTAGATCCCGGCGATGCCTGCTTAGAGGGGATGATAGTCTACCTGGTATGGCCGCGTTCTTTGGCGGTGACCACGTATCATAATATATCACATTTCGTGTTGGAGTGCATGGTTCACTAGTCTGGCATTTTCGGGTCGTTGATGAGGTCAGTCAAACGAATCGCAAAAGTAAGATCATTGCCCCTTCACAGGTCGAAATGAATTGCATTTTTGTCGTCTCAAGGCTCGATGCCCGGATACGCGACGCGTGTAAAGTAGACATGGCCCGATCACGCTCCCCTTGCAATAACATGTCCCCCTCCTTTCAAAACAAATCGCACTTTATGCAAAAAGATAGTCGTGGAGAGGTGTGCAGCCAACCCCGTCTGTTCGCATGACCGCTTGAGTTTCTTGCCGCGCAGCCGCCACCACCGTCGCTCCTCGCCGTCTCTGCGTCAGTGCGGCGTTGCTCGAGCTGTCGTTGATACACCTTCTTCGCCCGCGCCGTCTTCTGCCTGCATCTGTCTCGCCAAACTCGCAGCTATCGGGGGTACGTCAGTCCCATCCCATACAAGACAAGAAACCCACGCACTCGGCAGCATCCCCGTCCAACGCATCGAATCCCCAGCCACGTCCCCGCCCACGGGTACAGCCGACTCGAAGGCGTACAGCGCCCTTGCTGAGCGCGACGAGTTCGGCCCTGGCTCGCCTCGGGGTTTGCGTTTGCATTAGGGCCGGGGGACTTGTACACCACTGAGAGACGGGCGTTGCGAAAGAGCGCGACGAGCTAGAACAGACCGTGATGCGTCAACCGAACTGCGCCGCGTCCAGAAACCCTGCTCGGTCTTCAGCACTCTTCAGCCATTGGTCGTCGGTGTAGGCCTCGCTGTGCTGTGTGCCGGAGCAGGGGCTCGCGCTTGGGCCTCTGTCGCCTTCGCGGTCGAGTAGGCGGCCTTTGGTCAGATGGACCGCGTCTGTGATGAGGTTGACCGCGCTGTCCTAGTCGCGCACGACCGTCATGACCTCGGCCTCTGAGCTTTCGGGGTCGACGAACCGGCCATGTTCAAGTTGAATGCCAGCACGCGCAAAATGATCGAGTTCGCCCGCGTCCGGAGGTGGGAAGGCAGTGATGCTCGCAAACTGGGGGTTCAGATAGAGACCCTCTGTTCGCGGGCAGAAATGAGCGGTGCAGGGCCGAAAGCGGAATGAGAGAGGGATGGCAAGGGACGGAAGAGGACTGACTGGTGGTAAAGGGCATGACGGAGAGCCCTGCGGAGATGTCCGTGTCGGGGCAGTTCGTCAAGAGGTATTTAGCGACGAGCTGGGTGAGAAATTCGTACGAGACAGTTGTGCGGTCATTGGGTGGGATCTCGATCTGGCCGCGAAGAACAAGGTGTTCCAGCTAAAGGGGACGATGCATACCATTCGGCTGCGCAACACAAGCCTTGAGCTGCAAAGGATTGAAACGCACTACTACTCTGGTAGCTTGCAAGGTAGCAGCAATCGGCGGTAATGATCAGGTCCTGGTCTGATGAACAGCCTGGACCATCCTACTATGTAATGCCGATCACTTGACCAGAAATGCGCTAAGGAGTGTAAGGCTAGTCTGGTGACCAGCCCGTCTATGAGGTCACGTGTGCCGCGATCCTGCCGACGGTTTGCCTCATCCGCAGGATCGCGGCACACGTGACCTCATAGACGGGCTGGTCACCAGACTAGTGTAAGGCGTGTGAACACGGCAGCGGCGGTTTCACTGCAACACTCAAGTACCAATACTCAGCCAAACGCTTCACAATGCCACCAAAAGAAAGAAAACAGGACCAGCTACGCGACAAAGTATGTGATTGCCCTTCTCCTTTTTCTGTTCATCACATCATTTATTAGCCAACAGCTCACGAGACGCGAGGTTTTGCACTGGACAAGAGGGATGTAACTATCGTCCAGCAGCTCGACCCTCAAGTGCAAGAAACCTGGAAATTGCAACGCGGCGTCCGGGGATCCCTCTTAGGGTACACCATTCTAGATCTGGTGGAGCACACAGACAATCTAGTCTTTGGAACCTGGAATCCTCGCCCTCTTAAACCGGCTCATATCCAACGACTCGTGTCTTCTTTTGAGCAAAACGGACTAGAACGATTCGAAGAACGATCCGTCATTCCTGTGATTCTCCGAAGAGACCTCATTGATCCTTCGTCCCTTACAACCGCTCCCACAAACCACGAGAAAGTTCCTGTGTTCAAGTTTTCGGCGCATGCTCCACCCAACACGCCCATCAATTGTGCAGGGGGCCGGCATCGCTTTGCAGCCCTCAAAACCTACCTTCAAGACCTCCAGAAGCGGTACGACGAGATCGAAAAGAATCGACATTCCTTGCGAGAGCTGCCTGACCACGATTTATCTGCGCAAGCGGTTGAATTCCACAACTACGACACCGTCAACGAACTCAAAGCCATTGGTGGGACACTGAAACACGGTGGGCAGTGGTTAGTTGCGGTATATGACGAATGTCAGTTGTGTTCATCACTCTTCCGGTTCTTTTCTGACCAACCTCAGCTACCTTACTGAAGGATGGCATTAAGCTTGCCCAATACCTTAGTCGTAATGAAACAAGACATGTTTATATGGAAACAGATGAAGAGCGTGTTATAATGGAGATCCAGTACCTTGCTACGCTTTCAGGGGAGGAGAGAATTCAGCGACTGAAGCAGTTACGCGGCCGTAACACTTCAAAGAAGGCTAATCCTCTGGTGAACATCGTGAATACCGAATCCGCCTTTCAAGCAACGGAGCTTTTGGTTAATAGTAGCTCGTATTTTCTGGACATGGCTGAAATGAATGTCCGCTGGCTGCATAACCAACTTTGCGGTGTTCACGGTGGGGTAAGTGACATTGTTCGAATTCTAAGTGCTAGGTATTCACTTATGTATGTAGCTCATGTGTGCAGCTATTACTGCCATGGCGGATCGCTTGCACATCTGCCTTTCGGAGGAAACTATCGATATGGATGACGCCGATAAGCTTCTCGAGGTCCCAGAGGAGGAGGAGGAAAAGTTAGCGAAGAAAAAGACGCTAGGACAATGGATAAACAACTCGCGCAAAAGCAAGAAGGAAAACAAGTTGGGGGTTCTACTCCCGGTACGTTCTGTGTTATGTGGTTATTCCCTCAGACATTTGACGTGTTTCGAATATTAGGGGATTCTTACAACAATCGATGAGGCTTGGGAGGAAATAATGGAGAGGCGTGGCAACGATGCTTTCATTTCCGCGGTCGACGAAGACTATCTCACATCATTCGAGGAATACGTAACAAATGCAGCGGCGGCCTTAACAGAGCACCTAAGCGATTCCGAACTTCGCGAGCAGGTCGAAGAATCTCTTCTCCCCATTGTCGATTCCATCCCAGCAAAGTTCAAACTAGCCTCCTTGGATTATAATAGCGCAACGTATGGTCTTCCAGTGCTTACGCGCGGCCCTCTTCTATGCTTGGTCAGACAGTTCCATAGAATCCCCCTTGCACTGAAAGAGGTGCGTATCACGCTAGCAGTCCTGGTAGATTTGTATTCATTCCGCCCATCTACTAGATTGCAAGATGGCTAGATCCCTTGGTGGATTATATCGTGGCCTTTTCCAAGTCCTCTAGCGCACTGTCATTCACACAGGCAGCGGTGGATGCAGTTCACCGATATGACCGTTTGACTAAAGGTTGTCCTGTAGCTACTCTGGTGCGTTGTCATACCCATTCTCGTGGAGTGGGTTTTTCCTGACCTTGCATGCAGCTGCTAGACTTCGTCCTCAGTAATTATGCAGCCTGCCTCTCTTTGGAGGTCGCTCTCCCCACCTACCTTGCACAACATACTCGACGCGTTCAGACTGCAAAAGAGCTGGTGTCTGTATTTCCGACAGATAAGGATTCCACACTAGAAGATCAAGTTGAGCATGGGACGAAGAAGCCAAGGTCACGACACACAATGCAGACCCCTTCACAAGAGACGCAAGTCAAGACCCAAATAAATGCTCTTCGATCTCAATGTGACGCATTATTCAAGGCCATGAGTGTCGCTTGCAAGCCGAAGGACCCGGTGCCCCTTAAACAGAAATCTAATCTTGCGATTCAGGGAGCAAATCTCCTTCTCCATTCTTCCTGGAACTGGCAAAATGTTGGTCACAACTCGCGTAGCAGGGACTTCCGTAACATCGCTGGTGCGGCCGTTTTGGAGCACAGTATAATTGCTGAGTACCGCGGCAAGCTTGTGGCCTCTGTTCCGAGTGCCTCACGCCTTCGTTCCTCGTTAGCTGCTCAGTTCCAGCCATATATACAGAGACCCTCAAACTTCTTCAAACGAAATACGCCGCAGCTGCCATCATCTCAGTTCCGCTTTGCTGACGGCATCGATGTCACATGTTCCCCTAGTGACGGTGAAACACTTGAAGTCATAGATTCATTGACATCCTGGAGGTCTTATCGCGAGAGAAAAGAGGATCAGGTTGCAATTCAGAAGATTGTTTGCACCGTTGAAAAATGTCCTTTGGCTTGGAATGATCCTCACAATACGAATGACTCCAAGTCCCCTGAATTAAATGACAACGTGTACGCACGATTGCGAGAGCTTGTTCGGGTGCGTACATCTAGGCATTTTCATAAATTTCTAACATTGTGTATAGGCGCTAGAAAGCAACGCACACCGCAAACGCTTGGGTCCTGATGCAAGCGAGGATCAAACCGGCATAGGTTTGGACATTGTCTATCGTGGCTGTAATGCGACGGCGTTTGTTCCGAAAAGCGCCTGTGTCACCCTGCCATCATACATACCTGTGAAACCTGCGATTCTCATGGCACAAGAAGACAGTGAAGAACAGGAGGGGTTAGAGGAGAACCTGAGTGTGGGCGAGGCCTCCCTAGCCAGAGTGCCTGACTCAGAGAGTCGCAGTGGTTCTCCTTCAACATTCCCGGAAACCTTTCAGGTTCACCCTCCTCCCACTCCAGCAGCCACTTCGATTTCCTTACCCTCCGCAAAGCCCTCACAACTGAAACGTCCTTGTGACCCTGACAGCGATGGTAAGTGCGATTAATTTGTTTGCGACGAGCGCATAATCAACGCATTAATCACGCCAGAAGCCAGAGATCGGGAGAGTAAGAGGCGTAATAAAGTTTCTAGGTTTGCGCAATCTTAGGGGGGAAACGAGCGAGTTGCCAGGCAATAGGCATGCGGTAATGCTGGTAGGGGCTTGGTAGCATGAGGGTGGGAAATACCGTACACAGGAATCGCACAGCATTCACCCTGCACATAGTTATATTGATCAGAACAATGGTGCTGCCTTGGCCTTGATTCGTTTGACTTCCCACTTAACCTCGTTTCCCTCTCTCTCGAGCACAATCACTCTCCCCCCAGCATCCTCCCAATGATCCAATCTTCGCAACTTTGGACACTCGTTTCCGAGCACTCCGGCAATCTTGTCGTTCTTGCGCACTCTACTCAGTTCTGATGCGGCCAGCGACGTCGGGGAGCAACTCGCAAGGGTAGCAAGCGTCAGCGTCGACACCTCGTAAAAGAACTTGACCCCGATGAACGTGGTCAGACCCACAAGCGATGCCAGGATCGTCGCCCACTCGGTCACGTTGGTCGCAATGAGCAGGGCTATCCCCGTGGCCATGTCATTGCGCTGCGCCCCGTGGTGGTGCTCCTGCGCCTCCGCCGCACGCCTGTGCTTGTGGACGTCCAGCCAGGTCAGCCTTGGCACGCACTCGACGAGGTGTTTGATATCCTCGAGGTCGTTCTGCCCAGAGAGCTCTATCCGTCTTAGCACGCCTCCGCCGCGTTTGAGACTGGTGAAAAAGGGCTTGTCCCAATCCATGCCGCTGAGGGTGATCCCTATGAGGGTGTCTAGCGGACATGGGGCGTCGGTCGAACACCTCGCGCAGTTTCGGGAGTGTGTTGGGGGAAAGAACCAGCTTGGGCAACGTCCCTGTGCTAATTTCGGTTGTGGATGTGGATCTGTCGAGAGGGAGGTCTAGGTGGAGGACCTCGAGGTTGGTATGAGCGGCAAAAAAGACAGAAGCAGATTGGAGACTGTGGACAGAAGAGCAGCAGAGATGCGCGAGTGAGAGGTACCGGAGAGCGGGCCAGCGAGAGCACAGGAAGAAATCATCGGCGACGGGGAGGTATTGGCCCGGTCCACGCCGGTGCTCGTAACCAATGTCAAGAGACTATCCGATGCCGATGAGTGGTCAACGCAAGCACAGGGGCTACAATGTGACTTACTTCGACGTTAGGGCAACTCGTGAGCATACCCGAGATACGAGTGAGCGCTGGCATTTTCGTCGAGCCAAACACATGTTTGGTAGCTTGCAGCGCAACACTTTTCAACTCGGGTAACTAGGATTGAGAGTGAGGAAGAGCAATGCGAAGGCGCCCGAGTAGTGGGCTTACAGCCAGAATAGGCTCGGCCTTGGCCTTGTCTGGGGTATGTGGCAAGAATACAAGGTTGTTGTTGATAGTGATTTGCGACAGTGTCTGACATTTCATCAAAGTCGCCCAGAGGTTATCTATGGATATCGCCGAGTGGTTACAAGACCAGTGGAACGATTGAAGCGACGTCATCTTGGCCAGCGCGGATATCAAAACCCTCTCTTGTTTGGAATGTAGCGCCAGTTCGTCATCTGACGATTCTAGGTCCGTGTCTTTCTTAATGATATCTGCAGGGAAAACCAAAGGTTTCGAGGAGCGCTCGTCAATGACCTCCATTGCGCGGACGTTGCGTGCAAGCACACGGTTGACGATCAAGTGATTCAAGAGAGGAATGGAGCTTGCCTTTGCGCACAGGACACGATATTCATAGTGCCTCGGAAAAACCACGGTATGCAAGCGATGACAGGAGAGAGCAAGAGAAAGGAGGTCACGCTTTGAGTCCATATGAAACACAATAGCGTCTAGAATCTCTCTGGGCTGGTGGGTGAGAGTGCCGGCTGGATGGAGAGAGGCCGACAAAGGGCTCGATGATGGTAAGGAGATGTATGAAAAGCTTGTGCTCCTCCACTGTAAATCTGTATTGGCACCCACCAATCCGAGAAGGAAGCGAACCAATGAGTCTGTGGAGAGCGCCTATGGCGTGAAAGGGGTCAGTGCGGTCGTAAGATGAGGTGTTAGTGTCAACGGGTGGTCATCGTCGTTGGAGGGCATGTCTGGTGGTGGGCAGGGATGATTTTTTTTGCCTTGGTTGGTGGAGTCATCACATCGAAAGTTTCGCTTAACCGTCGATCACATCACGTGATTGCGTACTTGAAGTCCCATTGCACGGCATAGCTTTGATCCTTGGTGTATGTAGAAACGCAGGTGTAACATTGTAAGTTATAGAACCCGATTTTCGAAGAGACGGGCGTGCTTGTTGACAGGCTGTGGGGTATGTGGCGAAGATGGGGTGGTCATGGCATGTCCGAAAACGATCACCACCGAAACCAAATGAACACAACTGGCGTCGTCCATCGATTTCAGCAAGCCGTACGGCGTCAAGGGCCACCAAGCGATCTATGGTCTGCTCCCGACTACGACCCCCATCCAACACTGACTGGCCCGTCTGCAGATCACATTGGTACCTCCCCAATCCACCAGACGCGCCTTTCCCAGTCCCACCCGAGCTCGTCTTTTACGCAGCGTGCAACTTTCTTTTTCCGTCCTTCATTGTTGGTCAAATCCATGAATTGCTCAATCTCCTCACCGCTATCGAGACCTTTCACCGATTCGCGACGCTCAAGTGTGATGAAGCCCTCAAATGGCAAACGTATTACGAGCACGAAAAGACCAAGGGACGTGCAAAGGACATGAGATTGCTCGCCGCAAATGAGGTGCGCATGATGCAGCGTTGTGTAGTGCAAAAGGATGCCCAGCGGAGATAGTACACTGTGTTGGTCCGCAGTCTCATCCAACTCGTGAGCCGTCCACCTCCGAGTTCAGCTTGGACACATTACTGACCTTTTTGCTAGGACACTTGTGGACGGTACCCGAGTCATGCCTGCTAGGAAAGAAACTCGACGATTTCTTCCTGGGGTCAATAAGTGTCAACGAGCCTTCTGATTTACTTTTTCACATCGACCTCTCTGAAGACGAAAAGGAGTATCTTCGATGGCTCAAGGCGGAATGCCAGGATTGGATAAGTCTGGTTGTGGACTGGGAGAAGAAGCGAGAGGGGTCATGTCAAGAGCAGGGGTGGGTCTTAGCTATCATTTCGACCGCCGTTCCGAAATTGAACTTATGGATGCAAGGCAATCTCAAGAGGACGGGAATTTTGTGGATGAGTTCTGCAATGCATTTCTGCAGCCGTCCAAACCATCGCAGACACCAAGGAATGTTGAGATTTACTTGAATAATGTTCAAGGTATTGTTCGAAAACTTGAGCAGTGGTTCCCTCCTTCACAGATGGAATAGTGTACCAGTCATCTTAATTGTTTGTAGCACTGGAACAGAACCACGAACATGAGTGTCGAGACCATTTGCACACGAAGTGTAGAAGGACAGAATGATAAGACGAAAAACCTTAAGTGATCCGCATCCCCTGAGACGAGGATGCCCAGAAAACCCTAGCAGCACAGGTCGACGACAGTGGAGGTGGAGGAAAGCATAGTTCAACCTCCCTGCAGTGTAGGTGTTAGACGATGATGGCGTAGTAGTCGCAGTGCAAATGACCGCTGCATTATCATCACGGACAAAATGAGTCTATGCTAATCCAGGTCGCCCTGGCCCACAGGACCGCATCATCGTAGTGCCTTGGAAAGATGATGGTACGCGGATCGCAACAAGAGAGTAAGACCAGGCTAATCATGCGAGTCAACGTGGATACCAGTTGGCGTGTGCATGGATACCGTCCCATTCAGTCTCCTTCCATTCATCAACATCCTCGTCCACGCTCATCCCCAGAGGCCACCTAGGTCCACTGCAGACACTGAGGTCCATGCCTGTCTGGGCGGACCTTCTGACGTTCCTTGCGCTTTCCGAAATAGGTGCTATACCACATGGCCTGAGCATGCTCCTCGTCAAGCGACACGCACCCTCTCCGAGTGCACTTGGTCGGAGCAACAGGCTCCGATCCAGTTCGCCATGTGCGTCAGGCAATGTGGGTGGTGGGGATAGCCGTTGCGGGGGTACGGTAACCAGAGGGATTGGGTCGGATTAGGGACCTTTGTGGTAGGTCAGCTACGTCGATTGTCGTAACACGTGCGCTCTACTACCAGGAGGACATGCAGGCAGGCCATTATGATCATATTCTTGACATGCTTTGTGACGATCAAGCTACACATTGCGTGATCGCCCATTTGTGAATTTATGTTGATATAGGACCGGGTCTTCATCAGGAAAATAACGCGTGGCTAACCGAGTGTTAGCGGTACTATCCTGCCTATCCCAGGTACGGATAGTCGGAATAGCTCGGTTAGTCAGGATAGTAGGTCCCTTCGCTAATTTGACTATCCGTTG
>JBBPUD010000534.1:0-16386 GCA_038094475.1 Phylloporus aff. rhodophaeus
CTGAACTCTCGGGCTACTAGCTTCGCCCATTGATTCTGCTTGGTCTATACCTCGCAGCGACTAAGTCTTAGGACTTCACTGAACTTTGACCAAGCTACCAAAGGTCTACGTTAAGGCTCTACCTGGGACTAAGCATAACAAAAGATCTAGCTTCCCTCTTGAACGACTACTGTCTAGTAGTCATGACTATTGCCCATCATTTCGTGGCAAAACCCCTACCAGAATCCCCAGAACCCTGCTCGTCCACGAATCTCCCAACCAGCACTCCCTCCCCCTTTCCCTGCTCCTATTCCTCCCACTCGAACCCCGTCCCCTCCTAACATGAGCAGTACCAACGCTTCGAAAGAACTATGCCTCAGTGTACCCTCTGACTATGACAGAAAGGAAGAGACCTTCACCAGATGGCTCAACTCAGCACAGATCTATCTGCTCATCAACACCACCACCTATGACTCTGATGAGAAACGCATCGCATTTATTCTCTCATTCATGAAAAAGGGTGCTGCTGAAGCCTGGGCCACCACCTTTACCTCCAGAGTCATCACTTCCAAAATGTTTGGAACATATGATGCTTTTATCAAAGACCTTTAAAAAAGCTTCCTGACCACTGACCAACCCGGACAGGCTCTCACCAAAATGCAGAGCTTGACTCAGAAAGGAGACGACGTTACCTCCTACATATCTCAATTTAAGTTTGCCGCAGCTCAAAGCCTTGTCACAGACGAAACAGTTCTCTGCAGACTCTTCGCAGAGGGACTTCATCCCACTCTCACCCGACAGATCTATCATTCAGGAACCAAACCCACTACCATAAAGGATTGGTACACAAAGGCCGAAGAATTTCAGGCATACCATGACCACTTCGATCAACTCTCCTCTCGCCACCCCGCCTCAAAGAAAAGGACCCCCTTTTCCACTACCCGCACCTATCTCCCAGGAACTTCCTACTCCCATGCCAAAGACCCCAACGCCATGGACATAGATCGCGTCCGCCTCTCTTGAGAACAACAAGAGGAGTACCAGCGCAAGGGACTCTGTTTCACTTGTGGGAAGAGAGGACTCATGAGAGATTGTCCAAACCACGGACAGACCAGCCAAACTAGGGATGAGAGAAGGGTAACTCCCAAGCCAAAGGAGGAAAAGAAGGTCAGGGAGATGACTGAGGACGATGAACTCCCCAAGCTTGAGGAGATTGAAGACGAAGACAAAGAACCCTACATATCTCGTCTCCAGAAAGCACTTGAAAAGGATTTTTGAAAGGAGGGCCTCATTCAACGCAAGGACCCTCCATCTCAACACAATGTTCACCTGTAATCATAGCAGACAATGAATCTAGAACACTTCTTGCACCAGCTTTACTCATCTGCTCAGAATGAACATTAAAAGTCGTTGACACCTCTGTCCTCTTAGACTCTGGAGCAGATATCTCATGCATTGATTGGGACTTTGTCCACAAACACAAAATTTCACTTGAAAAGCTGAATTCTCCATTCATCGTCCGGAATGCCGACCAAACCCAAAATAGCAAAGGACCCATCAGATTTGGAGTCAACCTTTATGTCCGCCTGGCAATGATAACACAAAAGGTGTTCTTTTACATAATGCATCTCAGGCGAGAGAACACTATTCTTGGCATGCCTTGGTTTCAGAAGGTGAATCCAAGAATTGATTGGAAAAAGAAAACAATAGACATCGACCAGGACAAGGACGAATCCACAAACTTATACTTTGTTCACGCCTCCTCAGTCGGACACAACTCAAAGAAATGAACCCCGAAAACATCATCATCCAAACCCGGAAAAGAGCCGATGGAAAGGGTAAATTCCTTTAACGGAAGAGAAATGCCAGATGGATATCTCCAAAGAGCGTATTCCACTTATGCTCTCCAACGAATTCAGAAATCGGCCTCTCACTTCTTTCCCACATCCACCTTAATCAAAAAACTGGAACATACCATTGGGAAGACTACCATGTCTACCCAACTAGCCATGGATGAGACGAAGAAAAAGACTGAACTACCAGAGAAGTACCAGGCGTTTGCCTCCATCTTCCAAAAAGAATCCACCGACCATCTTCTCCCATCATGACCATATGATCACCCCATCAACCTCAAAGATTCCTTTACCCCGAAAATTGCGAAAATCTATCTGTTATCCCCTGACGAAAAGAAAGTGACAGAGGATTTTATTGAGGAAAATTTAGAAGCCAGGAAAATTAGACCTTCTACTTCCCCACAGGCATCTCCCTTCTTCTTTGTCAAGAAGAAGGATGGAGGACTCCAACCTTGCCAAGACTACCAGTATCTCAATGAACATACGGTCCAAGACGCATACCCACTTCCCTTGATCGCCGACCTCATGGACAAACTAAAAGATGCTAAGGTCTTCACGAAATTTGACATCCGTTGGGGATATAACAATGTCCGAATCAGAGATGGAGATCAATGGAAGGCCGCTTTCATCACTCATAAGGGACTCTTTGAACCCATGGTCATGTTCTTTGGTATGACTAACTCTCCCCCAATGTTCCAACGATTCATGAACGACTCCTTCCGTGACCTCATTGCTGAAGGATGGCTGGTCGTCTATATGGACGATCTTCTTATCTTCTCTCCCAACAAACAAACTCATCTTGAATGAACCAAAAGGGTTCTCCAGTGAATGAAAGAGTTAGATCTATACCTCAAACTGGAGAAATGTAGATTCAATGTCAAAGAAGTAGACTATCTAGGCATGATCATCTGATCTGGACAAATTGCCATGGACCCCACAAAACTCAAAGGAATTGACGAATGGCCAACACCAACCAAAGTTAAAGATATTCGGTCATTCTTAGGTTTTGCCAACTTCTACTGACAATTCATCCCTCATTACTCCGACATCACACGACCCCTCCTAGACCTCACAAAGAAGGATGCTCCCTGGGCATGGACAGACGCATGTGTCAAAGCTTTTGACAATCTCAAAACGATCTTCACATTGGAACTTGTCCTTGCCATCCCAGACATCTCCCAACCCTTTGCAATCGCCACCGACACATCCAAACACGCTTTAGGAGGAGTATTACTCCAACAAGACAGGAATGGCGACTGGCATCCTTGTGGTTACTTATCACAAACATTTGGGCAAGCTGAACGTAACTATGCCATCTACAACTGAGAACTCTTAGCGGTCATTTGAGCTTTACAGGCGTGGAGACATTACCTCCTAGGATCCCCCTTCCTGGTACAAGTGTGGATGGATCACAAAAACCTCACCTATTTCCGTCAACCCCAAAAGCTGAACCAATGCCAAGCTCATTGGATGCTTGATCTTGCGGACTTCAACCTCCACATTGACCATGTCCCCAGAAAGGCACTTGTAGCACCAGATGCATTATACCGATGACCAGATCTACTACCTCCCACTGATGATGACAACGACAACATCACTCGCCTCCCCACTCACTTATTTGTACACTCCATTGACACCACATTCCATGACCGACTCTGTACCTCCTCCTCATCTGACCCACTTATATTGGACACACTACAGGCGATGGAAGGACTCCCCTCTAAATTCCGATCCTGACTTTCCGATTGGCAATTCACTGACGGTATATTGCTATATCAAGGAAGAGTTTATGTTCCTCCTGAAGGAACATTATGAAAAGACGTTATCGCCCAACATCACAACCATCCATTGGCCAGGCACCCAGGGAATCTCAAAACATGCCAACTCGTTACCAGAGAATACTGGTGGCCTGGTCTTGCCACCATGGTGTGCAAATACGTGACCGGATGCACCGTATGTCAACAGAACAAGTCCAATACCCACCCCACCCAACCACCACCAACTCCCATTTTCTCTTCCTCTTCTCGATCCTTCCAACAGATCTCATGTGATTTGATCACCAACCTCCCTATCTCTGCCAGCTTTGATTCTCTTTTGGTCGTGGTCAACCATGGACTTACTAAGGGGGTAATTCTATGCCCCACTAAGAAAACCATCATGGCAAAAGGCATTACCCTTCTCTTTTACAAAAAAGTATTCAAACAATTCGGACTTTATGACAAAATCATCTCTGATCGTGGTCCCCAATTCACCTCTCAGTTCGCCAAAGAACTAGGACAACTTCTCAAATATGACATTTCCCTCTCCACTGCATACCATCCTCAAATGGACAGAGAAACAGAACGTGTCAACCAAGAAGTTGAGACCTACCTCCGCATCTACTGTGGAAATCAACCTACCACATGGAGCAAACATATTGACATGGCAGAATTCACACACAATCACCGCCCTCATTCCGTCACCTCACAATCCCCATTCTACTTAATGATGGGATATGAACCCCACTGTATCCCCACCATCTTAGCCGAATCAAATATACCAAAGGTGGAAGATCGGATCAAAGTCTTGTCCACAGCTAGGGATGAGGCACTAGGAGCACATGCCCTAGCACAGCAAGTGATGAAATCACGAACCAAAGGGACCTTCACCCCATTTAGAAAAGGAGACAAAGTTTGGCTCGAGGCACGGAACCTCCAACGATCCATCCCCAACCCCAAGTTTGCTCCCAAGCGAGAAGGTCCCTTTACCATCACCAAAGTACTATCCTCCATCACCTACAAACTATGACTGCCAAAGACATGGAAAATCCACAACATGTTCTATGCATCCCTCTTATCATCATATCATAAAAACCACGTACACGGCCCAAACTTTCCCATGCCACCCCCTGACTTAATCTCCGGTGAGGAACAATATGAAGTGGAGGCAGTCCTAAGGCACAGAGGATCCCCAAGATGACGAGAATTCCTGATCAAATGGAAAGGCTATCCATCGTCTGACAACTCATGGAAACCAGAACGTAACCTGGGAAATGCCAAGGACATCCTCAACAACTATAAATGGGTACACCCCAGCACATTTCCTCCATCTGAATTCACCTCCACTCGATTCCTCTCCATCGCACTTCAACTCTGTAAAAATGGTCTACACTCCCATTCCTGTCTCCTCTCCCGGAACTCCACAAGTACCCAACGCTGCTCACAAACAAGGACCTGACCTTGATGACCAAGACCTTCGAGTCGTCATCATGTTCCTAGAAGACTCTCACCTCTCCTTCTGTATTAACGCCCTCGTTGAAAAGAACTCCATCTTGGATGGACTCATCTGCACGTACTATCAAAACGCCCGCCTCTCACTCATTACTCCCGTTGTAGAAAACATGGTCGAAGCCCCAGCTACGCTAGGGGGAATGCTCCGTGATATCTATGAGGAGCAACGAAAAGGAATCCTCGTAGCGCTACACGAAGCTGGTATCAACGACCTGATTGTAGCCACTAATTTCCATCACCTCCAACAACTTCACTTTCATACCCCCAACCAGTTTTCTGAATCCGAGCAGCTTGCTCATGTCCGCCTCACTGCCTGTCCCTTTGGCTCCATTCCTCTTGATCACCCCATGAACGACCGCACTTGCATTGTCTGCCATTGGATCGGACACAGCTACCAGGGAAGATGTCTGTTTTCTGATTGTTCCTACTGCAATTATATCAAGGACATTGGATCTCGATGCTACGACCCTGACTTGCCCTTTCGGGTACCGATCCCTATTATACCCAACCCAGACACGCAGCTTCATCACATTCGAGTTAATTGGTGAGGATTGTTACCCAATCCTAGATCCATCTCTCCCTCCAATACCTCCTCAATTGACCTTACCACCACTTTCATCGATACTCCAGCATCTTCCACTATCGCTTCTCCACAGCCCCTCCCCGTTCGAGTTGCCAAACTAGAGATTGATCTCACTGATGTGAAAAGAGGGCCTGCTCTAATCAATCACACCAACGACAATTTGGCAGATGATGATAATGCTGGAAGCGAAACAGGAGCCTCCGTCCGTGACTGACCACACCTGGGTCCACCTGGTCTAAGGAAGTACGGAGACTTCTTGCATACTAAGGGGGTAATGTTACGATTCCTCTACCAAGACATGCGAGAGACATGGGTGGGCGGTTTATTCTTTTCCTTATCATTTGCTGTCATGTTGCTTTATTGGCTTTTCACTTGATCAGACTATTGTTTAGTTGAATAGTTGTTTCGTTGACAGTCATCAAATGGCTGTGTTCCCTTTGTTCTTGTTCAGGTTTCTGTTCCTTGATCTATTCTTGACGACCAATCGTATAATTCCTACTACATCACACCACTTTCCTTTTCCAGCGCTGCTGCGCATTCCACATAGTATATAAACCGTTGTCTTGAATACTTGTACTTTAAGCTAGATCTTACCTTTATATCAATCGACTCTCTTGACTCTGAACTCTCGGGCTACTAGCTTCGCCCATTGATTCTGCTTGGTCTATACCTCACAGCGACTAAGTCTTAGGACTTCACTGAACTTCGACCAAGCTATCAAAGGTCTACGTTAAGGCCCTACCTGGGACTAAGCATAACAAGAAGAGGGAGTATCTTCTTTGTCAGGGAAGGAGATATGCAACACTAAGGACAACGGAGGAGGAGAGGGCAAAGGGGTCTCTCTAGGAGAAAGGCTAATGCTAGCTAAATAAGCTGTATGTTCATCAGGGTACATTGAGAGAAAAATAGGATGGAATACAGGATACATAACAGAAATAGGAAGCTGTGCAACAAAGCTATGAAAATTGGTGGTATGGAGTAATTGCAGGATCCATCCCATGAGGCCATTTTGGGTTTTGCAGACTGGTAGACTGTATGCTTCAGGCAGGTTGATTGGTGCTACATGGAAGTGAAACACTTGGGCTGTGTGAACCTTGTGGTACAGGGTGACTAAAGCCTTGATGATAGGATCATCCACATATAGAGGCATGTGTTCAAGTAAAAGAACAAGGGACAGTTTGCAGAGGATACTAGCAAATAACGGTTGCCATATATAAGGTGGGAGGAGGTAAGACTGAATAGGAGTAGTGCGAAGGAGAGCCATAGGGTCCTGAATTTCAGGGAACATAGGTGGTGAAGAGGAAGGAAGCAATATGGGTGGTGATTGAGTATCAGAGGTCATAGCAATGGTTGTGCTTTTGGGGTGAGCAAGGAGTGCGCCGAGATTGGTGTTAAGAACCAGAGTAAGAAGAATAAGAGTGTGATGGCGAGGAATGAAAGGATGGAGATTCAAAACACCTGGAGATAGAAGCAGTAGAATTCATGCATTCAGGGAGGAGCCTTACAAAGAGATCACAATGTCCTGAGTGTGCAGGGCTTCATTGTAATCAATGAAGTTTTTTGTAGTCCTTCAAGATGTCTTGGGCATGCGTGATATTTGCTTCAGGTTCCCACATATTCTCAGCAGATGAGTAACCCTTCCATGTGGTCAAGTACTGGAGACAGCCAGGGGATCCCTTGTGAGACAGAATAGACTCCACTTTATATTCTTCTTCATTATCAATTACATCAGGAGGTGGCTGTGAGAATGAAGGGCTGTGTACTTTGGTCTGTCTGAAGGGGGAAAGAAATGAGGTGTGAAACACATCATGTATCTTCCAGGTGTTGGGGAGTTTCAGTTGGTAGACAAGGGGTAAGATGACCCAGGTGATCTCAAATGGACCATGATGTTTGGGGGCAAGTTTTCAAGAGGGATACAGTATGCAGATATTCATGGATTTGAGCCAGACGTGGTTGCCAACCCGCCATGGGGAGACTTTTGTGTAGATTGTTTGACCATGATTAGATAGGCGGAATCGTGTACTGTAAGGGCTTTCTTTTGGGCTTCTTTCAAGGCAGTGAGTCTAGTTTCCAGGGCCAGAATGAAGGTTTTTCCCATTGATGGGAAATTCCTTGGTTTATAACCAAGCATCAAGGAGAAGGAGGAAACTTTAGTCGAGCTGTGGGGGACAGTGTTGTGATAAAATTTCGCAGCCATGATGTAATCAGACCACTGCTGTGGGTTGTTTCTGAAAAAGATTTGCAGGTAGGTTTCAAGTTCCTGGTTGGTATGCTTCGTTTGCCCATCAGTTTGTGGATGGTACACAGTGGAAAGTTTGAGGTTGTACTGGAGGAGGCAAGCAAGTTCCCTGGCAAGTGCTGATGTATGCTGGACAAGGTTATGGTACAAATGGCACTACAAAAGGGTGACTACCTGGAAGAACTAGTTTAATTCTGTGTAAGGGGTATATCATCATGGGTACAGGAAGGTTATCACTGTGGGAAGGAAAGATGGTGCTTTGAATTCGGGAATGTGCACCTTATAATCCCATGTGACGATAAGCCCTTTTCAGTAATGGTTTCTGTGGTGTTTTCCCCTTTCTTGTAGTGAGTCCACTTGACTTTGTTTTGTGTTACAAACTTGCGCAATGATCATGTAATTATGGGCTTGGCCAACTTGCTTGTATCTACTATATGTTTGGTTTTCTATGTATTCTCTCACTTTTCATCCTGGCATCTACCACTTCCTCTCAGGCTCTCACAGAGTGCTTTGACTCACCTACTGCATATACAAAGCGATAATACCTCATTCTTCTCGCATCTCACCACCTGCTACTTCCTCTTGCAGAGTGTTGGGTGAACTTCAGTATCCACGTGGCATAATCCCCATTGCAATGACAGCAAGAGCATGGGAGGTATAACTGCTCAACAACAAAGACAAGAAGGGCCATGCAACAGTATACCTATGATGACAATGATGCAGGGGTAGGCTATGCAACAAGTGCACCACCACCACCGTACAACAGCAATGGCAACACAAAAGCAACTGCACCCCACAACAATGTGGGCAATGGCTGCACAAAAGTATGCCACCACCACAGGACTGTTGAGAGCTGAGTAATGAAGAAGTGGACTAGCCACTTGTTGGGTCGACTCAAGGAGCTTCTGGGAGCTAGGACTGATGTCCACAGTGAGTAACCAAGGTATATTGATAGAGAAATACAGAGGTACAGACCTGATGTCCACAGTGAGTAACCAAGGAGGGAACCACAGTGGATAACAGGCTATATGTGCGCTTTGAGTAAAGAAGTGTAAACAAATCAGCCACAATGGTCTCTGCTACTGCAGAGATGGAAGAACAAGTCAGAATGAACCTGGAAAAGTAGGGTATAGGCATATTGAGGATGGGGAATCGAATAGTGACAACTAGGAAGTGAAATGAGAAGCAGTGAGCTATCAATGAACCAAAACAGTGTGAAATCACCAATTCTAACAAGGACAACAATGTGAGTAGGGAGCACAACCATGCAATGATGAAGACGAGGCTACGCAATGAGTGTACTGTGGTCCACCACCACCGTACAAGGGTGATGGCAGCACAACAGCAACTGCTCCTATCAGAACAACGATGTGGGTGGTGGCTGCACAATGGTGTGTGATCACCACATGAGGACAACATGGGTGAGGGGGCACAGGAAGATGATGGGGGCACTGCTGTGACAAGTGTGCCATCACCACCATATGATGGTGGTGGCATCAGAATAGTAACCATCTCCTCCAGGACAACAATGTAGGCAATGGCTATGCAATGGCATATCACCACCACACAATGACAACATGGGTGAGGGGTGTACAACCATTCAACAAAAAAGACAATGAGAGGTGCATCTGTGGTGCACCACCACTGTATGATGGCAACCGCTCTTGATGATGATGTGAATGATGGATACCCAATGATGTGTCACCAACACAAGACAACGACATGGGTGGAGGAGGTGCAACCATGCAATGACAAAGACAATGAAGGGTGCACAACAAGCCCACCACCACCACTGTATGACAGCAACCACAGCATGATAGAAACCATTCCTTATGACAACAACGATGACAAGGGCAATGGCTTTACAAAGGCATGCCACCACCACACAATGACAATGTGGGTAAGGGGTGCAACCATGTGACAATGAAGACGATGAGGGGTGCACCACAAGTGCACCACCACCATACAACAGTGACTGCAGTGTAACACCAACCATGCCCAACCAGGATGATAACACGGGCAAGGGCTTTGCAGTAGTATACCACCACCTGCATGACAGCGATGGTGAAGGCAAGGGTGAGGCAGGCACAATGACATGCCCACCACAGCCCTGACAATGACAATGGTGAGGGTGAGGCAGGCACAATGATGTGCCCATGATGATGATAACCCCTCCATGACAACAACATGAGAGAGGTCATACAACAGCAAGTCACCACCACATGAAGACAATGAGCATCCCACAATCACCACCATACAACAGTGATGGTTGTGACAGTGTGCCACCACCACACAGCAATGACATGAGCCACAAGCACCTAACAACAAAGGATAATGAAGGGAGCACAATGGAGCGCTCCCTACCCCTAGGATGATGGCTACTAGGGCTGCATGATGAGCACACCACTACCACAGTATGACTGCGAGGCAATACAACAGTATAATAGTGGTATGCTGTACCCCATGCCATATGACTGGTGTCAGTAGAACATAGAATAGTATTAATACTAAATAATATATTGTATGGTGGTGCATACTCAGTTAGCTGACTTGAAGCTGCAAAGCTGCAACTAACCAAGTTGAAGTAAGCCAAGTCACACATTTTGAATGGCTTGGCTGCAGCTTGAGTCAACCATAAGCTGAAGCCATGGCAACACTACCATGGTGTACTTCAATGACTTCACAATCACAGACTTTCCATTAAGATATCCAAATGTTCATTCAATACCCCTTGTATGGAATACCTCAGCATGATCATTGGCCAAGGACAAGTCAAGATGGACCCCACTAAACTATCTGTAATCAAAGAGTGGAAACCACCCACCTTGGTAAAAGGCATCTGAAGCTTTATCAGATTTGCCAACTTCTATCACAAGTTCATCTCCAACTTCTCAGACGTTGTTTCCCCTCTCATACTCCTCACTCACAAGGATCAGAAGTGGAAATGGACACACCATCAGGACAAGGTGTTTACCCACCTCAAAATAATCTTCTTGTCCACTGCAGTCCTTGCCCTTCCCAATATTGCTCATTCCTTCTTTGTCATGACTGATGCTTCTTTCCTTGCTGCTGGTGCTGTCCTCTTATAAGAAGACAGCAATGGTAATCTCCACCCTTGCACCTACTTTTCCAAGACCTTTGCTCTCACTGAATGCAACTATGATATCTATGACCAAGAGCTTCTTGCTGTTATCCTTGCCCTTCAGGAATAATGTCACTATCTCTTCCATGTTGTCATTGTCATCACTGATTACAAGAACTTGTCTTATCTCAAAGATCCTTAGAAACTCTCCCGACAACAAGCCTGCTGATCTCTCTTCTTGCAGGATTATGATATTGTTTGGAAGGTCACTCCTGGTTTCCAGATGGAACCTGCTGATGTCCTCTCTCAATGAGATCATGTAGATACATCTGATGACAACATTGATGCCCCCATCCTCCCTGATCCTGTCATCATCTCCACTCTCAACCTCTCCCTTGTCAATGGAATCAAATAGTCCTCACCCTCTGACCCTTTTATTCTTCGAGCTCTTCAGAACCTCACAGATGGATTCCCACTCTTCCCTCGTTCTGCTTTAGCTGACTGGCATTATGATGACACTCAGTTGTTCTGCAAGAATTGTCTCTATGTCTCCCTTGCCTCTCAACACACACTTCTCAACACTATTCACTCCTCTTCCATCACAGGTCATATGGGACAATTTCACACCAAATCTATTGTTAAATGTGACTTTTGGTGGCCAGGTCTGGCCATGTTCATTCACAATTACATTGCAGGGTGTGCCATTTGCCAACAGAACAAGGTCAACACCCATTCCACTGTGCCTCTGCTCCAGCCCATCCCTTTATCCATATCTCTCTCCCATTCTGTCAACTGTTTGTCAATCTTGTCACAAATCTCCCTCTGTCCAAAGGCTTTAATTCACTCATGGTTGTGGTCAACCATGGCCTTACGAAGGGGGTAATTCTTGTTAGATTTGGTGATTTCGCACTGTTTTGGTTCATTGACAGCTCACTGTTAGGAGCTGAGGATTGAGGAAGCGGACTAGCCACATGTTGGGTCGACTCAAGGGGCTTCTGGGAGCTAGGACTGATGTCCACAGTGAGTAACCAAGGAGGGAACCACAGTGGACAACAGGCTCTATGTGCGCTTCGAGTAAAGAAGTGTAAACAAATCAGCCACAATGGTCTCTGCTACTGCAGAGAGCGAAGAACAAGTCAGAATGAACCCGGAAAAGTGGGGTATAGGCATATTGAGGATGGGAAATCGAATGGTGACAACTAGGAAGCAAAATGAGAAGTAGTGAGCTGTCAATGAACCAAAAGAGTGCGAAATCACCAAATCTAACAGAACTTTATATGATGTGTATTTCCAGCACAGCATGTTTGATTAAGAGGAAGAAGGAAAAATAAAGTTTGCTAATTTTTCATCAAATTTTGACATCCTATTCAACAAAGCAAAATGTCAACCATATTGTCTTCAATAATAGAGATACAATGACAAAACCATTGTGAAAGTTACATACTAGTCTTAAATTTATGTTCAGAGCTGAGGATTAAGGAGGTGGACTAGCCACTTGGTGGGTTGGCTCAAGGAGTTTCTTGGAGCTAGGACTAATATCCACAGTGAGTAAGTTAGGGTTACCAAGGTCTACTCATCCAAGCCAAGCAAAATATTACAAGATTCAATCAGTTGTGGCTTCTATACTTGAGTTAACCATTAAACCAGGGCATCCTTATCACCATTGTCATCAACCTCTTTTGTTGCTTCTGTGCTGACAATTGAGTGAGCCATTGTTTGTAACCAAGTATACATGCTGCTGTATTCATGATGGCTTATTTTGCACCATGAATACATAATATATAGCATGAAAAGGCATTCTATAATAGCAAATGGTGAATTGCTGTTGATGATAGAGATCAATCTGAAAGGGTAATGATCCAATTGACACATTTGTTCATTAGACACACCATACATTGGTATCCAGACGAAGATACACAAGTAAGAATCATCCAACCAGTTCTGGAGCAAATCTTTCCTGTGCAATTAGATTGGAATGTCCGGAAATCTCGGTTTGGTATCATACCAGATGTTATCAATGTTGGCAACATGCTATTCCTTATCATGGAGGTGAAAAATGAGTTGGGTCTAGATGGAGACACCTCTCTGCAGGCTGTGCTTTCATATGCATGCATTGCAACATCACTTACAAAAAAGGTCACATCATTTTACTTTCTTTGTTGTCCACTTTTGTTGATGCAGACTATAGGACCCAAGGAAACTATCCAAGATACAGCTATTTTTGGACCAGATGTCATTTTAGATAGTACAAATCTTGTCTGGACTGTGTAAATTCAAGGAAAATAGATAAAATCCTGAACATATTTGGAGATATGCAGACTAATGGAGTTCATTCAGGGTCCAAATCTGGTCCTAAAAAAACTGGTCTGGACTGGTCTTTTGTCAGTCTTTCATTTTCTCAAAAGTCAAAAAGACCAGACTATTTAGGACCAGTCTTAAATGGTTCAGTCCAGTCCAGCTGTGGTCTTTTTGTTGTCTTAGGACCAGACTTTCAAACACTATCTACAACAGCCCTTTTGAGATCTCTTATATCATTTTCTCCTTGGTTTACCAATTGAAACTTCCTAGTACCTGGAAGATCTATGACATGTTTTACACATCACTATTTTCCCCTTTCAAATAAACCAATGTTCACAGTCCATAATTTTCACAGCCTTCTCCTGACATGATTGATGATAAAAAAAAATTCAAAGTTGAGGCTATCCTTTCTCACAAGGAAGCTCCTGGCTGTTATTGGTACCTGACTGCATGGAAGGGCTATTCCTCTGCTGAGAATACCTAAAGTGAATCTCATGCATGCACAGGACATCCTTAAGGACTACAAGAAACTCCATTGTCTCCAACAAGTTTATACCAGTGATATGGACTTTGTAATCTTTTTGTGAGGCTTCTTCCAGATCACTATATGTGAGAGTTCAGTTGTTCTTACCTCAAGACATTCTGGATTATCCTTATCTGCTCCCTTGTCATCACACTTATCTTTTTCTTGTGCTGGTTCTATATTCCAACTTTGCCCAACTCAGCATATCCCACCAAGGCCATCCCATCACTATGACTTCTATTGCTCAGTCTCCTCCTTCCTCTCAATCCTTATCCTTATCTTATTCCCTTTCCAACCACTGGGCCACATTGCATACCACCCCAGTACACTCCTACCTCTTTCCTCCACACATTTAGAAGGTTATATTTGCCAGCATACTTGCCAAACCTCAGCTAGTCCTTCTTTTAGAACGTATGCCTCTGTACAAGGAGGATCTCATCACACAAGGGCTCATCAAACTCTACCATAGTATCCACTCTGCTCAGAACATTTACTTTTATATCACTCCCAATGATCTCCCTGTGAAATATGGCCTCCCTGTATGAGAGACCATGAACAGTAGGAAACTGCATGGGATGAATGGTCTGACTGGCCAAATCCTCAAGCTCCTTCACCTTGTCAATTTCCATAGTTTCATTGAACAATTGCCCATCTTTGATATGTATCCTGTTTTTTGTCCTATCTTTCTCACTATGTTCCTTGATGAATATACAGAGTATCTTGAGAACATTTCCGTGTTCCCCTCTTCCATTTCTGCTTCCCATGTTCCCATGCTATTGACCCATTGTATTTCCTTCTCCTTCAATGAATCTAACATTCCTGATACTCCTCTGCCTGAACCTGTTGTCCTTGAGGACAATATCATCCTGTTGAAGGAACATCTTGTATTGATAAGATACATAAAGTATTCATTCATTGAGTAATGATCAATTAATAGTCTGTTTGACTATTTAGGAAGTCTAACACAAGGTATTGACTTCTATTGATCATGATCAATGATCACAGATTAAATAGTGTGTTCTACATGAATGCATGACTCATCATGACTTATAGTGACTCACCTGGAGTCACTGACTAGACATGACTCATAATGAGTCATACAAGTCACATGGTTTCATTGATTGTTGAATGATCAACAATTTAGAGTTGAAACTCAGTTTAGATTAGACTATAAATTATGGCATTTCATGTAACTAAGTTTCAAGCAGTTCAGATTGACCTATTCTATCTTATCTCATCTTTTCCACACTCCTGAATCACTTCAGTTGATTCACTGGCTATCACCAGTGATATTCTTAACCAAGTTACCTGCTAGTAGAGTGAGTCTCATCACTCTGCACTATCCCTATCACTGTCTCTACCCCTTGAATGAGAATACAGATTCTATTTAGCATCTGCTCGTCACATCCAACTTGTCCTAAATTTTCCTGGCAACATATGCTATGTTGATCCCATTGTGCAAGAGTTCAATAGGTCTTACATTTTCTGTATCAGTAACCTTGATATCCTCTCTGCCCCAACTTGTCTCCTCCATAACCCCTATGTTTGCTTTCCTGCTTCTAACACTACCCATTGCTTTTGATGTAACCAGGTTGGTTATTACCAAGATGAGTGCACACTGTACAAGTGCCCCCATTGTCAATTCTTTGCTCCTCACCACCCCCAACAACTTTGTGTTACATTATAGTGTTCTACTTGTTAACAATGGGGACACAGACCCTCCCAATGCCCTTGCAACTTTTGCCTCTACTGCAATCAGTTTGGACATAACAATATGCAATGTTCTCATTGCCATCTTATTCCCAATGTCTTGCCTCCCTCTAGTGACCAGGATCTTTGACAAAAGGGACTGGAAAATTATACCAGGAGTACAACTCTATGAAGGGGGTATTGTTACAATTTTCTTACTTTATCCTGGTATCTTTATTATTTCTTCTCACATCACTTATATATCTCACTGCTCCTATGCTTTGCTTAGAATAATATGAGCATGCCTTGCTTATTGTTCCATGTTTCTATATGCACAGCTCCTTAGCTGTGTATTTTATCACTATCATGTTTCATCCCTTACTTGTCTCATCTTGATGGACAGCCTTCTCCACAGTCCAGTTTCCTGTACTGGCTTAGTGATCCTTTCTTCCATAATATTCTCCAAGATTCTCTGCTGCACATCATTCTAGTATAAATACATAGAATAGACACTCAATATACTTTATACTTGATCTTCACAATACAAGTGTACATCTTGTGTCATCCTTTGAGCCTCTCAAGTTCTCTTCTTGATGTTGTTGTACCTCTTCGTGAGCATTCTTTGTCACAAAGACCTTAGCCTTGTTCTTGGTTTGTATGCCTCACATATTAGCAACATGTAGAATACTCAGTAGTCACTTAAGAAAAGGAACTAAGGTAGTCTATGGTGCGATGTACCAATGATTAGGTAAGCCATGTTACCATATATATCCAAAGTATCCAACACTCCCCCTCAAGCTGTGACTGGAAGGTGAAATGCAAGTTAAGAAAAGAAAAAGGATAACAAATGGAATATACCATGAAAGTTTAT
>JBBPUD010000535.1:0-16304 GCA_038094475.1 Phylloporus aff. rhodophaeus
CCCTTGGTTATGTGCTTTGCTTTCATCATTTGTTTCACGTTGTTGTCCTTGATTCTGATGGACAGCTTCCTCCACAGTCTGGTTCTCTTGCACCAGCTTAGTATTCCCATTTTTTCATGTTGTTCTCTGTTGTTCTTTGCTGCGCATTATCTCCATATAAATACTTAGAGTAGATACTCAATGTACTTCATACTTGATCTACACAATACAAGTGTACATCTTGTGTCATCACCTAGTCCTCTCTAAGTTCTCCTTGACAACATTGTCATACCTCTTCATGAGTGTCCTCCATCAAACAAGTAACGTTCAACCTAGTCCTTGTCTTGTACACTTCATGTAACAAAAGATCAAGTATCTCCCTTGTCCCTCCTATCCAGGAGTAAGACACCTCACTAGCAAACATTTCCCATAGAGACTGCACTCTTCATTGTGCTTACTGTGTTCTGGAAGATGACGACGAACAGAGACCCATCCAACAGCTCTCCCCTTGCCATGTCCTTGGCTCCTCATACTCCCCAGCCCCACCTTTGAGTTCCCTAGCCATGCTTGCCCCTTGAACGCTTCCAACCATTGAAGCACCTCTAAACCCTTGACCTTGACCACACTGAGACCACCTTCACCACTTCCACCTTCCCAGATATCAAGCTTATATGCATCAGTGCCACTGCCCATGTCTTCTGAAAAACCCACCGAGCTCTGAGCTGCTCTGCCAGCAGACTTCTCCAGGAAACCGGTTGACGCTGTTAGATGGATCAAGGCTATGAAAGCCTACTTCATCATAAACAAGAAACTCTATGCCAAAGACTTGACCAAAGTCTTCACCTGCCTCAGTAAAATGCTATCCACCAAAAGAGCTGCTGCTTTTGTGGAAACCTGGTACAACAGGTTAGCAGACCCACTCCTTGAAGATAAGGACAAGACCTTTGACAAGCTGGTCAAAAACTTCAAGAAGACATTCTTTCCTTTTGACATCCAAGCCACCACTTGCCTCCAGCTCCTATACCTGCATCAGACTATCTTCAGAGAGCCCAACAATTCCATCAATGATGGATTCCAGAAGTACATCTCAGACTTCTTAGGAACCACCTAAGTCTGGAATCATGGACCAACAGTTGCTTATTGGATACTTTGCCATGGGCTGTGACCAGAAGATCACTAATATGGTCCTGCTGATGAGCGAACTCCCTGTAGATCTGGACACATGGATTGATAAGTCCACACAGTTCCATGTCCAGCCCAAATGGCTGCCATTAGGAAGGGTGCATCCCAAGTAAACCCCGTTCCCATCCACCTCACTCCTCACTTTGTTCCTTGTCCCTTTCCCCATATCAAAGACCCAAGAACAATGGACGTAGACTCCATTTAGGTTTCCAAGTTAACCCCCAAAGAATGCTCTAAATGCTTCAAGGAAGGACAATGCTGAAAGATGCTGAAAGATTGAACACAACACCCTAAACTGCAAGACATTCACAACCACACCTCCTCAGCATATTTGCTCCACCTCTGTTTTACCACCAAAGAAACAGGACACTCCCAAGGAAGCCCCCATCACCCTGCCATCCATCAAACCGTTGGATGCCTATGTCAACCAGCTCCATACCAAGAGGTGGAAGAATGAAGAAATCCACCAGACTCTGAGGTCTAACTATGAAGAGCTCACCAAGATTTCCCTCCTCAATGTAAAGGATTTTCTCTAGGGGAAGACACCCCAATGTTCTCTTCTCCACATTTACTTGTAGCATTGCCAAATGAAAATGTGTTCCACTTCCCCATTTCACTACAAGTACCTAAGCAAACTGTCAATACCACTGCCTTGCTTGACAGTGGTGCCTCAGGAAATTTCATTGATATCTCCCTCGTCTCCAAACTCTGGCTAGGATGCCAAGTCCTTCACAAACCAGTCATTACATACAATGTTGATGGAACCAAGAACAAAAATGGTACCATCAAATGGAAGCTCTTCACACATGTCTCCTTCCCCTCATTCTCTCAGAAAGTCAAGTTCATGGTCATCTCTTTGGGCAAACCTCAAGTTATCCTTGGAATGCCTTGGCTCCGTCAATAGAATCCAAATGTAGATTGGATCAATATGTGACTCTCCATAGATCCCTCAGAAATCCTTTGAAAAATCTCCTTGTTCACCCAACTTGCTTAGGAAAACATCCCCACTGAAACCAAGATCCCATTGTGGTGTAAAGTCTTTACTGATGTCTTTGCTGAAGCTACATTCAACATTCTTCCCTAGCATTGAGACTACAACCACACTATCGAACTCAAACCATCCTTCGTCCCTAGAATCACCAAAGTATATTCCTTGAACCCAGCTGAAAGAGAAGCATGTAGAAAGTTCATCGAAGAAAACCTTGCCACTGGCTGTATCATTCTGTCCAAGTCTCCCCAAGCCTCACCATTCTTCTTTGTACCTAAAAAAGATGGCTTGTTGCACCCTTGCCAGGACTACCACTATCTTAACTCACACACCATCAAAAACACATATTCCTTACCACTTATCTCAGAACTCATTGATGACATGAAAAACTCAACACTGTTCAACAAGCTTGACATTCAGTGGGGATACAATAACATTCATATACACAAAACAGATCAGTGGAAGGCAGCATTCATCACTCCCCTTGGCCTTTTCGAACCAACTGTCATGTTCTTCAGGTTCAACAATGCTTCTTCTACATTCCAAGCCTTCATGAACCACATCTTCACCAACATGATCTCTAAGCATTGGCTCAAGATTTACATGGACAATCTAGGAATACATACACAACGAGACATCAAACTTCATCACTCCAGGACTAGATGAGTACTCCAATGACTTTGCAAACAGACTATTGATCAAAATCTTCAAATGCTCCTTTGATGCCCCTCAGATGGAGTACCTTGGCATGATCATTGGTCAAGGACAGGTTAAGATGGACTCCACAAAGCTCTCTGCAATCAAGGAATGGAAACCACCAAGCTCTGTGAAAGGCATCCATAGCTTCATCAGATTTGCCAACTTCTATCAAAAGTTTATCCCTAACTTCTCTGACATCGTTGCTCCTCTTGTGCTCCTCACACAAAAAGATCAAAAGTGGGAATAGACTCATCACCAGGAGAAAGCATTTACCCACCTCAAGATGATCTTCGCATCCACTCCCATCCTTACACTCCTTGATGTCTCTCATTCCTTCCTTGTCATGACTGACATCTCCTTTCTTGCTGCCGATGCTGTTCTCCTATAGGAAGATAGCAATGGTGACCTCCACCCCTGCACATACTTCTCTAAGACCTTTGCTCTTGCCAAGTGAAACTACTATATCTACAATTGAGAACTTCTTGCTATCATTCTTGCCCTTCAGTAATGGCACCAATACTTGTTAGGAACTGAGCACACAGTCACAGTTATCACTGATCACAAGAATTTGTCTTATCTCAAAGATCCTCGCAAACTCTCTCGTCAACAAGCTCACTGGTCACTTTTCCTTCAAGACTATGACATTGTTTGGAAGGTCACCATGGGCTCTCAGATGTGACCGGTGGATGCACTCTCTCAATGCGACCACATCAATACTGCAGATGATAATGTTGACACATCCATTCTCCCTGACCTGGTAGTCATTTCTGCTCTCAACCTCTCTCTTCTCAATGGAATCAAACAATCTATGCCCTTGGACCCCCTTGTTCTCCATGCCATACAAAACCTCACTGATGGATCCCCACTCTTCCCTTGCTCTGCTCTAGCTAACTGGCATTTTGATGATGCTCAGTTGTTTTACAAGGATCATCTTTATGTTCCCCCAGCCTCCCAACAAATCCTTCTCGACGCCATTCATTCCTTCTCCACCACTGGTCACATGGGACAATTTCACACCAAGTCCATTGTCAAGCATGACTTTTGGTGGCTTGGCCTGGCCACATTCATCCATAATTATATCGCTGGTTGTGCTGTGTACCAACAGAACAAAGTCAACACTCATCCTACTGTTCCCTCGCTCCAGTCCATCCCATCAACCATATCTCTTCCATTTTACCAATTGTCTGTTAACCTCGTCATTGATCTCCCACTTTCCAATGGCTTTGACTTGCTTATGGTCGTGGTAGATCATGGCCTTACAAAGGGGGTAATTTTATGCCCTTGTTCCAAAACCATCAACACAGCTGGTGTAGCCAGACTCTTCTTTGACCACATTTTCATACGCTTTGGTTTATACAACTCTATCATCTCTGACTAAGGACCACAATTTGCCTCTGCACTTGCTAGAGAACTCGCTTGCCTTCTCCAGTATGACCTTAAACTTTCCACAGCCTACCATCCACAGACTGATGGACAAACTGAGTGTACCAACCAGAAACTAGAAACATACCTGTGGATCTTCTATGGTAACAACCTGCATCACTGGGTGGATCACATCACCACAGCAGAGTTTCATCACAACACCGCCCCCCACAACTCAACCAAGGCCTCCCCCTTTTCCTTGATGCTCAGATATGAGCCCAGGAACTTTTTGGTGATCGGAAAGACATTCATCCCTGCCCTGGAAACATGACTCACTGTGTTGGAAGAAGCTTGAAAGGAAGCCCTTGTTGCACACAACTTTGCCTGTCTCCTCATGTCCAAATGGTCCATACAAAGGTTCTCACCATGGAAAGTAGGAGATCATGTCTGGCTAGAAGCCACCAATCTACGCATCCCATACCTGTCTCACAAACTTACCCCCAAATGTCATGGCCCATTTGAAATCACTTGTGTTGTTTCCCCCCTAGTTTATCAATTGAAACTCCCCAATGCCTGGAAGATTCATGATGTGTTTCACACTGCACTGCTTTCCTCCTTCAAACAAACCGATGTGCATGGCCCATCATTCTCATAGCCTCCTCCTGACATGATTGATAATAAAGAGGAATATGAAGTTGAGGCTATTCTATCTCACAAGAGATCCCCTGGCCGTCATTAGTACCTGACCACATGGAAGGGCTATTCTTTAGCTGAGAATACCTGGGAACCTAAGGCAAATCTCAAGCATGCTCAGGACATTCTCAAGGATTATAAGAAGCTCCATAGACTATGATGAATGCTGTGGTGAAATGGACATTGTGACCTCTTCATGAGAGTCCTCCCAAATCACTATATGCACGAATTTTGCTTCTCTTACCTCAAAACATTCTGGATCATTCTCATTTGCTTGCTTGCACTTGGGCTTACCTTTTTCTTAACCTGGTTTTATATTCCAACTTTGCCCACTTCCTCTTTTCCACCCAAACCCACTCCATCCCTATAATGTCCTCAACATCTTCTCCCCCGACTTCTTGCTTCTCATTATCTAACTCCCTTTCCAACCACTGGGCTGTACTATGCACCACTCCTATATACTCATATTTGCTCCCCTCTCGCACATGGAAGATCCTTTTCGCCAGTATACTTGCCAAACCTTCTCTTGTTCTGATCCTCAAGCGTATGACTCTTTATGAGGAAGACCTTGTCACTCAGGATCTAGTCAAATTATTCCACAATGTCCATTTCATGCAAAACTTCCACTTTCACATAGCTCCAAACAATCTCCCTGCTGAGTACAGCCTTCCTGTAGGCGAATCTCTAAACGGCCTCACAGGACAAGTCTTGGAGTTGCTTCATTTGCTCAACTTTCATAGTTTCATTGCTCAAATTCCCATCAGTATCTTATATCCCATATTTTGTCCCATCTTTCTCATCTTGTTCCTTGATGAGCACACAGAGTACCTTGAGAACATTTCCATATTTCCCTTTTCAGATCCCCCTTCTCCTACCCCTTTGTCACTAGCCCTTTGTATTTCTTCCCACTCGTCAGACCTCCCCTTCCCAGAAACTCCTCTCCATGTTTCCATCGTCCTTGAGGACATTGTTATTCCCTTCGTCCTCAATCCTCCCAGCAGTGCTCACTACCTAGACCCCGTTGCCCAGGAGCTCAATAGATCTTATGTCGTTCAGGTTGGCAATGTCAAAGTCCTTTCATTCCCCACTTGTCTCCTACACAATCTCATGTTCGCCCCATTGCCACCAACACCACTTATTGCTTTTGGTATAACCAGGTTGGCCATTACCAAGACAAGTGTGCACTTTACGAATGCCCTCACTGTCACATCACTGCTCCTCACCATTTCCAACGATTCTGCCTCACACTATAATGCTCTACTTGTCAATAATGAAGACATGGACCTTCTTGATGCCCTTGTGATGTTTGCATGCATTGCAACCAATTTGGACATAATGATATGCAATATCCATCTTGTTCCCAATGTCTGTGTCAAAACATAACTCCAGGTGTGCTCCTTTGCCAACTCTAGTGCCTCCATCACTAACTCCACTATTTCTCTACCCGCATTGTACCACTTTTTCAAGTTGTACAATCCTCCTTAAGCGACTATTTTCCTCGTACGATTTCCTTTTTTCTATGCAATGATACTTCTTGCAGCATGCTTGCTCACTTGACTCTGGACTGGAGTTAGCTGGAGTTAAGCGCAAGCACACCTTCAACACTATTTAAGCACTGGACTCACTTCTACTCACCTCAGTTGTGCTTACCATTGTGGGCATTGACTGAGTTTGGGCAACCCTTGCCCCTATTTAGTATACTTTTGATAGTCTGCCCTCCTCTAGTGACTAGGATTTTCGAGGAGAGAGGTTGGAAAGTTGTACCAGGGGTACAACTCTACAAAGGGGGTATTGTTACAATTTCCTTACTCTATCCTGGTGTCTTTCTCTTTTCCTCTTGTATCACTTATCTTGCCACACCTTTGCTCTGTCTAGAACACTATGAGCACAACTTGCTCGTCATCAGTCTTGACACGATGTATCTATACACATAGCCCCTTGGTTATGTGCTTTGCTTTCATCATTTGTTTCACGTTGTTGTCCTTGATTCTGATGGACAGCTTCCTCCACAGTCTGGTTCTCTTGCACCAGCTTAGTATTCCCATTTTTTCATGTTGTTCTCCATCATTCTCTGCTGCACATTATCTCTGTATAAATACTTAGAGTAGACACTCAATGTACTTCATACTTGATCTACACAATACAAGTGTACATCTCATGTCATCACCTAGTCCCCTCTAAGTTCTCCTTGACAACATTGTCGTACCTCTTTATGAGTGTCCTCCATCAAACGAGTAATGTTCAACCTAGTCCTTGTCTTGTACACTTTGTGTAACAGGAGGAGGAAGCAGTGAAGACATTGAGCAACTCCAGTAACATCAGGAAAAACACATGCTCTACAGGAGACTATATAGTACAATATAGTTCTCATAGTCCTATAGTTGCTATAATCTTCTCCCTGTTATGTAGTCTATATAGTCACTGAAATCCTACCATAGCCATTGTAGTATTTCTGTAGCCTACTGTAGCCACTGTAGTATTACTATAGTCTACTATAGTCTACTGTATTTAGGGCAAACTATAACACTATGTTGACTACTAGGACTACAGCTGACTACCAAGACTATGGTGGTCAGCAAGGACTATATGGGTACTACAGTGGCTACAGTGGCCAATGCAAGCTACAAGACTATGCTAGCCTATCTAGACTACATTGCAGACCATAGAATAGCAGGTAAACAATCATAAATGATCATTGCATAACTAGTATTACATTACACTCAGGCCTAGCTACCATCTACTGTATGTACAGTCATCTATCCCACATCATACTTCATACTGCACATACCCACACCCACACCTGATTATTGAGTGGATATTGATGAGCACAGGTAAGCAGCACAGGTGAGCATAAGTATGTGCATTACTTAGATAAATATGAATGAGCAGGTGTGTGTACTTGATTGAGTACACACCATCTTTGCATTTGAGTGGGCATGAGTGCGCACAGGTGCACATGTGTGTTGCTTAGGTAATGAGTGGATGTGTGAGTATGTACCATCTATCTTTGCATTGGAGGGGGCACACTGGCAGGTGTGCATGGGTGTACATACATGTCACCTAGAGGGACGTGGATGAGCAGGTGAGTATGAACCTCAGCAAGTACGCACCATCTTTGTATTGGGGTGAACACAGGTGCAGGTGGGTGGATATATGTGCATCTCAACCTGGTTGGACACCAACGTACTTAAGTGCATGTGATGAGGTGAGCGGGATGTGCACGTGCTTGTGTGAGCATGCACCTATACTAGGAAAACATGGGCAAGCATGGTATTACGTGCTCTGTGGGTGATGTACTTGAGTCTGTGTGATAAGGTGAGCGGGATGTGTATGTACTTGTGTGAGCACACACCTACTGGGCGAACGTGTGCAAGCAGTGTTACGTGCTCTGCAGGCACATATGTGTTTTCTGGATGGACAAGGGTGAGGGTGGTGTATGTGTGCTTGGGCGAGCATGCACCATAAATGTGGGTGAGCAGTGTATTTGCATGCCCTGCAGGTGCAAGCATGCTTTCTGACTTGGATGGACACGCATGCTCTTCTTTGCTTGGGTATGCAAGTGTGCGGGTATGTGGGGCTTTACGTGGGTGAATGTAAGTATGCGCAAGTGCATGTGATGAAGCTTTGAGGATGGACGTGGGTGAGTGTGATTGCATGGGGTTATGATGGTAAGGTATGAAAGAGTTGGACAGGACTTAGTGAAAATTTAGAAGTCCATATTATGTAAGTCAAGGCCATGTCAGTGTGGCCACTCAGACACATCCCACTTGCTCCAACTTTCTACACTCAACCCAGTGCAAAGATGCATGCAGGTATAGATACATGTTCAGCATTCACACCTGCGCTCACTGTTCACTCCAGTGCACATGCACACTTGCATTCCTCCAGCAAGGCACACACGAACATCCCCACTCACCCACCACCTGCGTCCACTCAGTCCAGGTGTGTACTCACTCAAGTGCGTGTACACCCCATTCACCCATGTCAACTCAGTGTGAGTGCATGCTCACTCAAACATGCAACCATTGCATACCTGCTACACCCACCATCACCACCGCGACCACAACAAAGATGAGGGGGGTGTGGGCAACACCCACCATGGTGATCACAATGAGGGTGAGGACAAGACAAGGGGTGCGTGAGTAACACAACGGTGAGCCTGCCGCCATCACCATCACTGCTAACCACAACAAGGTCAATGGGGATGTGGGCAACACAACTGTGTACCCACTGCCACCACCACAGTGACCACGATAAAGACAAGGATAAGGGGGGTGCAGGTAACACAACAGTGTGCCCAATCACAACAAAGTTGATGGGGGTGCTGGCAATGCAACTGTGTGCCCACCACCACTACCATGATAACCATGACGAAGATGAGGAGGGTGCAGGTGACACCTGGCACCATCATGGCGACTGTTACGTTTTCTCTCTTTTTCCCTTGTTCTTTGCCTTGATCTTTGCCTCATTCATGTACGGACACATCTCTCATCACTGTGATGACTCATTCCCTTCCACATCATTCTATGACCTTCCATTTCCTTCATCATCACGCTTACTCCTCCACATAGCCTTGCTGATGCCATTGGCTCCACTTACTCATTCATGCTTACTTTCTTGCTTCGCCATTGTTCCTTGACGCTCTATGACATTCCATGGCTTAGTCATTGTAGGGTATATATACCACACTCACCAGCCGTTGTACCTCAGCTTAGACCTCCTCGATTGTACCTCCAATACACTCAGGTTCCCTCCTTGCTCACTATCCAAAGGTACCAGCTCTTCACCCCTTGTCCTTGACCAAGCCTTCATGCTTCGGTACCTTGTCTTTGGACTTCCCTCGGTTGTGTCTTGGGACTAGTCATCTGGGCCTCCATGCACCAGTACCTTGTCACCATTGAGCCTCTATGTGTCAACTCCTTGAGACCTTGCTTTCGTTGAGGCTATGCTTGTTCCTACCTGGACCAAGCATAACAGCGACTGCGACAAGGACCAGGGGGGCATGAGTAACATAACGGTGAGCTCACCGCCACCACCACCACCACTAATTGCAATGAGGTTGATGGGGTGCGGGCAACGCAACTGTATACCCAACACTACCACAGCAACCATGATGAAGACAAGGGGGATGTAGGCAACACCTGGCACCACCATGGTGACTGTGACAAGGACAAGGGGGGCATGAGAAATGCAACGGTGAGCCTGCTGCCACCACCACCACCACTGTGACTGCAAAGAGGATGAGGGGGGGTCCTTTTATGACTCTTTGCAAAGTATCTTACTTGTGTATCATTGTACCTGAGGCAAATTATAATTTGTTTGCTGGTTGAGTGTCAGTTGTGTAAACATGGCCAGAGTCTATGTAGTTTGCTGTAGTTCACTGCAGTCTAGAGAGAGCATACAACTTGTATACTAAGATAGTCTGCTATAGTCAATGATAGTCTGCCATATCCATCATAGTCTGTGTAGTAACACAGTGACTATATAGTCTCAGTAGGAACACAGTATAAATATAAAGCCTATATAGTCAACCATATGACAATATAGGCTACATAGTATTATACACAATACCACTGACTACTAGATACTATGTAGACTGTTGTATATTGTCCTCTCTACAGTAGTTTTTGTTTTTTCCTGATGAAGGGTCAGGTGTAGGTAGCTTAAATTTGGTTGGTTTGGTAAATACAAAGGACTTTGATGCAAGTGGTAGACTTAAGCAGAGTGAGGTCTAGGCTTATCTGGATATTGCATGTGATAGTTGCCAAGGAGTTTGGAGGCATGTCCGAGCTCTGTGGTGAGAAGCCAGGAGGTCTCTTCATCAATCCTTCATATCCAGACCAGTGGACCAAATATAGGAGTTTGTAGTTTCGCTGTCTTTGGTCAATCTTTGAGTCCAAGATTTCTGCAATTTCATACTCAAGTTCTCCTTCAATCTCAACCAGAGATGGTGGAGTTTGAGTCCAATTGGGGATGATGTTTGGTACTGAGAGTTCTAACTGTGATACATAAAATACCGGATATACAGCCTTCATGGAGTCTGGAAGGTGGAGCATGAAGGAGTGCATGCCTGCTTATGCAATGATTGTATATGGTCCTAAGTTCTTCTTGGAGAGTTTCTTTGAAGGCCTAGTGGACCGGAAGTATTTTGCTTTGACGAAGACTTGGTCACCAACTTTGAAGTCCAGTGCTGGAGTTCTCTTCGCATCAGTGGGGCCTTGGTATCACTCTTGAGTGGCAGCTATCTCCTTACAGAGGTATTGGTGGAGTGAATCAAGGTCAACAGAGTATTCTCGCACTCGTTTGGAGGTGAGATCCCTCTCAGGATAAATGGCGATGTTAGGATTATAGCCTTTGTTGGCAAAGAACGAAGAGACACTGGTGGTTGTATTTAGAGCATTGTTGTAGGTAAACTCCACTAAGGGCAGGAGTTCAGACCAGTTGTCCTGCTGATAATTGCAATAGATGCACAGGTATTGTTCCAGAGTCTGGTTTATATGCTTTGTTTGACCATCACCTTCCGGATAATAACTGGAGGTGAAATGTAACCAGATGTTGAGGGCTTTTCCTAATAAGCAGAAGAAATGGGAGATGAACTCCGAACCTCAATCGGAGGTGATGTGGGAGGGAACTCCATGCTTGGAAAGGACATGAAGGAGGAAGAGCTTTGCGAGCTCCAGAGATGTCACCTTATCATCAGTTGGGATGAAGATACACTGCTTCGTAAGTCAATCCACAATGACTAGAATTGCAGTGTGTCTGGAGGACACAGGGAGTTGTTCGATGAAGTCCATGGAGATGGAGTTCCATGGCTTTTCCGGAATTGGTAATTGTTTGAGTAGTCCATAGGGTTTGTGCCTAGGAACTTTGGCACAGGCACAGGCAGTGCAGGAGGAGACATACTCCTTGACGAATGTCCTAATGCCTGGCCAGGTGTATTCCCTTTGAATCAACTCAAGTGTGTAATTCTGTCCAAAATGTCCAGAGATCAGATAATCATGTTTATACCAGAGCACTTGGAGATGAAGGTCATTGGTGTCTGGCACATAAATGCAGTTGTCCAGACATAGGAAGCCATCGGTGTCAACAGACCAGTGAGAGTTAGATGTATCAGCAAAATGAATAGTGGCAATAGGATCAAATGGAAGAGCAAAGAGGATATTGCTATGGAGTGACTCAAGGTCGAACATGGTGCCGGCCTGGAGTACCAGAGTAGCAAGGTAAGTTGCCTTTAGGGATGCAGTGAGTTGCTCCTGAGTAAACACAGGGCAGAAATTGTGCGGATTGATGCGAGTGTAGTCCCTATCCCTCTCTTTGGGATAGACATCCCAGTATCTAGTAAGGGAGTCAGGCTTAGCCCTGAGGCATCCAGGGCAGAAACAAATGACCATATTAAACTGGGAAAGGAACTCCAACCACCACACCTGGCAGCAAGTCAGGAGTTTAGTAGTGACAAAGTACTCCAGATTCTTGTGATCAGTGATGACATCGACCAGAGTTGCGGAGCCTTCAAGGTAGTGCCACCATGTCCAGAAAGCTTTGTGGATGGCAAGCAGCTCTTTGTAATGCATATCATAGTTGAGCTCTGGAGAGTGGAGTATCCTGGAGTAGAAAGCGACAGGGTGGATCTCCTCATCCAGGCAGTAGAGTGAAAGGATACCAGTGATAGCATAGTCAGAAGTGTTGGTTTTCACAATCACAGGAGCATCTGGAACCCAATGGGTAAGGATAGGAGTGGAGGTGAAGGCATCCTTGAGGGTCTGGAACGAACAATATCGGAGTAATTATGTATGAAACACTCGTAGAAATTAGTGAATCCAAGGAAGGACTGGATATCCTTTACTTTATGAGGCTCGGGCCAATCCTGAATAGCTTTGACCTTCTTCAAAGACATGGTCAGTCCAGAGGGGGAGAGTTGATATCCAAGGTACTCAGTGGACTCAGTGTGGAATTCACACTTGCTGGCTTTGGCATAAAGTCCATGTTTGTGGAGTTGATGAAGGACCTCGCAGACATGCTCCTTGTGGGAGGCCATGTCTGCAGAGTAGATGAGGATGTCGTTGAGGTAAATGATAATACAGAGGTCAAGGAGATCAGTGAAGATAGTATTGATGAACCACTAGAATGCTGCAGGAGCATTCATTAGTCCAAACGGCATGACCAGCCATTTGTATGAGTCGTAGCAAGTGCAAAAGGATGTTTTCCATTCATAACCATCGATGATGCAGACCAGGTGATATGCATGCTGGAGGTTGATCTTGGTGTAGATCTTGGCATGGCTAGGAGCATCCAAGAGATCAGAGATGTGGGGAAGTGGATAGCAGTCTTTCTTCATGATCTTGTTTAGTCCTCAGAAGTCAATACAAAGACAGAGAGAACCATTCTTCTTGCAGACAAAGAGGACTGAGGCAGCATGTGTGGAGGAAGAGGGTTGTATGAACCCCATGGCTAAGTGTTCATCAAGGAACTTCCGGAGGGACTAAAGCTCAGAGGTAGAGAGAGAATACATAGGTAGAGCCCAGTGGAGGAGATGTACCTTCTTCCAGGTTGATCTTTAGATCATGTTTGTGATGTGGAGCAAGGGTGGAGGCCTTGCTCTTGCTGAAGACATCAGCGAAGTGTGGTAGTCCAAAGGGACTCCAGAGAGATTAGCAGGATCCGGGGTTGTGGAAGAGACAGTGCAGAGATTGGTCTCCTGAGGGCAGAGTTGTAGGCTGAATTGCACAGAACCCTGAAGATGACAGGCCAGTGCAAATGCAGGAGTGCTGATTAGTGTGATAGGGAGAGCCTTGCAGTCATGGAAACTTGGTAGATCAGAAGGTGGAGATGCAGCCAGAGACTATGGGGGAGCACTCGAAGGTGTCAGACTGGTTTGCTCAGGTGCTCAGAACGAAATACTGCTCAATATCCAATCAATCAACAGATTATAGTGGGCGAGCCAGTTATGTCCTAGAACAAGGGAGCAGGATCCATCTAGTGGAGTGATATAGAATAATGTCAGAGTAATGTCACCAGTTTCAAAGTGGATAGAGAGGTCAATGGCTTGAGTTATTGTGGAGTTGGATGTTCCTTCAAATAGCCAGAGTTGTAATGGAGGAACAGTGTAGGGTGTTACAATTCTTTCTCTCTTTCGTCATGTCCTACTTCTTTCTCGTCATATTTCTTTCTTCGTTCTTTCTATGATTCTTGTGGAACACGATGAGCATTCTCTCATTGTTCTAGATCACACCTCTCTCTTGCTGTATAACTAATGACATGTAACTTCGCACTGGTTCTTGCCTTTGAGTTTCTGTTTCGTCCTTGTACCTGTTTCACTTTGCTATACTTCTTGTTCGTCGTTTCGGACATCCTTTCTCCACAGTCCAGTTCTCTCGCACCGGCTTAGTGTTCCAACCTTCCATTGTGTTCCATGAACTTCTATGCTGCATGTCTTGATCCCATAAATATGTAAAGTTGATACTCGATGTACTCATACTAGATCTACACAATACAAGTGTACATCTCGTGTCACACCTTGTGAATACCTTGAGAACTCTTTGACAACATTGTTGTACCTCTTTGTGAGCGTCCTCTGTCAAACGAGTAGAACGTTTGACCTTTGACCTTGCCTTGATACACTTCATGTATCATAGGGTGAAAGTCCATGATCATTAACAAACAAAGTATCTATAAAGCAATCAGAAGAGCTGGAGTCTACAAGTGCTGAGAACGTAGGAATGTCATGTAAGAAAACAAAGATGGAAGACATAAGGGAGTGAGGGTCAGAGAGAGCAGTGCATTGAGACGGACTTCCTTAGTTGCACAGGCAGAGTCAACACAACCTTGATTCCATGCAGAGTCGTTGAGGCTGCTGACTATTTTTTTGCCTCCATGCTGGAGGCCTCTGGCTTAACTTCCAGAGTTGCAGTTGTAGCTGCTCAAGCTTTGGATGCCCTCAAAGAGGACTTCGGGCACTCTTTCACCATGTGACCACCTTGACCACAGAACATGCAAAGCTTGTTGTCAAAGTGGCGCTTGCATTCTGCCACTGTAAGCTTGCCATCCTTTCCTAGTTTTGATGAAAGGTCAGGCCTGGAGGAGGAGGATCCAGAGGTGCTTCCAGACTTATTGTCCTTGGTATCCTTAGGAGGATCCTTTGGTTTGTCATGTGGCTCAAAAGCCAATGGAACATTGTTAGGGGGTAGGTTGTCATTGTTGTCGACTCCAAAGCCTCCAAAGCCATCTTTGGAGTCAGAGGAAGAAGAAGACGATGGCATGTTATTATTCCCTTCAGGACCAGGAGGATCGGGGTCACCAGGTCCTTGTTCAGGACCGTCATCATCTGGGAGTTCTTCAAAGTGTCTCAGTGAAGTGATGACTGTTTCGGGCAGTGGAGTAAGTGGGGAGTTGAAAGGTCCTGATGGGTGGACATGATGATGGGGTGTGGAAGAGATAAAAGGTGGATTGGTGTCAGTGTTACAAGTGGTGAGACTCATGAGTCTCTAGGGATGGTGCAATGAGAGCCAAAGACTAACTCAAGTCGTTCACATTGTGTCATAGCACAAGACATAGTGTGAGCACAAGTGGAAGTTTGAATATACTGTCAAGCCCAGTTCCTCTGAAGTAACTCTGAGGGGTATTCTGGAATGGAGGAGACAAAGGATGAACAAAGGGACAAGGACTTTGGTGCAAGACTTATGTTGCACCCTTGTACTTGTGATCCTTGGAGTCAGAGGTCAGAGAGGATCAGAGGAGGGGTCGGAGTAGTCAGGAGGTGACTTAGTTGATATTTGAACTAAAGAACTACAGTGAAGTATATATGGTTTATATAGTATGGAGTTGCACAGTATTAGTAAATGGAGTCTGCAGATTGGTAATAAGAATGGAGATCAGTAAGACAGGGAGAACGATAACCAGAGCTGTGCACTGGAGTGATGAAACACTGGCACTGTGTGTCTAGGTACAAGACTATACTATAAAGGAGTTACACAGCTGATCAAAGAACAAGGAATACTGAATAAGGAAATAACACATGATCCAAAGGTCACATGTCATCTATCGATGGAGAACATCCCAGAGGAGCAATGGAGTTGGCACCGGAGATGAGGAGTTGACTTGGAGATGAAACAGGATATGACAGTATCCTCCTCTTAGGCCTGAACTCCTAGGTCCATGCATACAATGCAAAGTTTTCAGAGTCTAAAACATTGGACCACCCAAAGGTATATAAGTCTAGTGCACAAGTGCCTCTTATTCCCATTTTTTCATCATTATCATTACTCCTACCATGTCCGACATCACCAACATCACAGAGTGGGACGATGCTCTCCTTGCCAAGCACAAAGATAACAACAATGAGCTCTGGAATGTGAAGGCTGTGGAGTGGAGGTGATGGACCAAAGCAAAGAAGGAGGAGGAGATG
>JBBPUD010000536.1:0-16303 GCA_038094475.1 Phylloporus aff. rhodophaeus
TTTTGATCTTGTTTTGGACAGCCTCTCTCTGCAGTTTTGTTCTCTCGTACCGACTTAGTGTTCCATTTTCCATCACATTCCATGAACTTCCTTGCTGTGTGTTTTGATCATGTATAAATACTTAGAGTCAACACTTGATGTACTCATACTAGATCTACACAATACAAGTGTATATCTCGTGTCACCACACTAGTCTTCCCTTGAGTTCTCTTTGATGATGTTGTCATACCTCTTCGTGAGTGTCCTCCATCAAGCGAGTAAATGTTCAACCTTTGTCCTTGCCTTGGTACACTTCGTGTATCAGATAGCCTTTGGAACCAATTTCTCAACTAAGGTTGGCACTAATCCATCTTCCTCTCCAGATTTGCCCACTAATAATACTTGGGCATGAAATCTGAGTCAAGGAGCACATTCGACCACACTGGTGATAGATGATGTGGTCTTAGTCTCACCAAAGAAGGGTTGCAAAAGAGGTGATCTGGATGATTCTGAGGTTTGGGACTGGGATGACATGAAAATCATTGGTATAGCTTGACTACTACATTCTAGTGCACTTACTAATCCTGTTCCAGATGAAACATGAAAGCGATGGCAGTCAAAAGTATATGACCACTATAACACAGGCCATAGTGGAAGTATTCTGCAGGATGTGATGGTAGTTATCATATGTACAGCATTGCAGGATCAACGATCGCAAATGTTTGCTGTCCCATCTTTGTTCATCTTGCAATTCAAATTGCTTTCTTCCTGCAAAATCCAGTGTGCCACCATCCTTGCCAATCCCACGATTCACATGTCAGTACTGCATTGCACAAGACTACGGCAGTCTCCACTCTGCAAGATCTTTGACTTCGCCGCTGTGCCCTTGCAGGCCCAGCATACTGTCTTGCAATACTATGACCATTCTCCCTACTTGCAAGGCTTGACAGGCCTTCAACTTTGCATTGCAAAACCTGCAGATTCAACATCTTGCAACACTGCCACTGCCATTCCTCACATTGTAAGATCTTGATTTTGCTGTGGTTGCCCACCTTGCAATTCCAATGTACTGTCTGTAAACCATGGCTGTTCTCTCTTGCAAGATTTGATAAGCCTTCAACTTTGCCAACCACTTTTGCAAAATCCAGTGTGCACAAAAGCGTCCGTCCTGCAAGGCTTCATTTATCTTGCAACTCAAGATCTTATGTAAGTCCCTTCCCTTGCATACTTAAGCCATTACTGATGAGTTCGTCTTTCCTGCAACACGACACCCATCTCCTCATGCAGGTTCCAATACACCCACCAAACCTACATTATCCTGTACGTACATTCTATACCCATGTACCTTTATAGCCCAATCTTTGACACCGGTTGTGTGCCCTGGTTGATGCTGCATTCACAGGTCACCAGTCATGTTTGACACCACTTGGAAGATCCGGTCAAACCACCTGCTGTGCATGCTGGGACACTCTGCAACATGCAAGACACATGTTGATCTCAGCCATCTGAACCAGCCAACTGTGTGGTGTGTCTTGCTTTCTCTCTTTGATTGTATATGCTGACCTGATTCTCAATGATTTTAGTTTGCGCAATACTATACATTTCTGTCCTCGTCACTCTACCATGTCTTTTTGACACTTTATGCACACAGATCACATTTTTAGTAGTACTATTTACCATGTGTAAGAAGAACATTCTATGCCTTGCAACAAGTGCTGCGAGAACCAGATCTAGCTGAAAAAAACTACGTATCAATCCACTCTTAGTCACCATATGTCTCTGCAAAATATGACGACTGAATGATTCTGTACTAAGCCATGAACTGTGTGACCTATGTAGCAACCTTTTGTTTCATATCATACCTTGTCAATGAATCCCACATTAATCACGGATTAGTGGACTTACTTGTTTTTAGGGACTGAATCACAATCCTTCTCAGGGGTGGCATTAACCACCCGTTTGCCATTCTTTGGCATCCTTGCTGGCTGCTCACTATCAGGGAGGTGCCAATCATTTTTCTTTTGTTTCCCTTTCATATTCCCTACCCTCTCCATAGCATGATTCTCTTTACCAACAGAGTTGCTGATGGCATTGTCCTGTTGTGCACATTGCAAGGGCACTGGTTTTCATTTAGGTCTAGAAGTAGCCAGGCTAGTGTCAGCACTGCTCTGATCATCGATTATCTGGCTTTGCAGAAGGAAAGGAAGTGGGGACCCTGACATGGCAGTAGGGTCAGATGTGACAGGCAAAACTTGACCATTGAATTCACCCCCAAAAGTAAAGCCTTGGTTAGTATTGCCAAATGCTTCAAAATGTGTTATATCAGTGGTTATTCCTGTATACTATTGTGCATGCTGGCTGCTTGAGAAAGATTGGTTTGAGTCACTGAAAGGCACTAACAGCCCCGAGAACGGATCAGCCCAGTAAGTGTCTGCTGGGAATATAGAGGTATTGCCTAGTAAGTTTGTGAAGAAGTCTGGCCCGAGATTTCCATATGGATCAGAGTCATTGGACAGTACCAGTAGACCAGGATTGGACGTGAGGGCAGCATTTGGTGTGGCATTATGGTAGCTGGGAATGATGGGAAAAAGTGGCATAGTCAGCGCAGCAGGCTTGGTTGTTGACCTGAGAGATGTCAAAGAGTGCTCTGCAGCCATATTTGTATGGTGCGCAGTGGACTCGGAATGCACAGGTGACAGTATTGCAAAATGTGTGGTGTGGGGTGTTGCAAGATGCGTGGCAGGTGGTGTTGTAAGACATGTGGAAGACGATCTTGCAAGATGTGTGATGGGTGGAGTTGCAAGATGCATGGTAGGTGTGATTGCAAGATGTGTGACAGGTGAGGTTGCAAGATGCACAGTACTAGTGGGTGATAGTGTAATCACAACAGGAGAGCTATATATTCCAGTCGAGCAAGGGTTCCCCTCACCGTCAACCTTCTCTGCCTCCTGTTCTGTGTTCCCCTTGTTAGCCTCAACAAGTTTTCTATCACAAGATTCCTTACCAGTGTCATCCATATCATCATTGTGCCCTTTGTCACCTGCCCGCTCAACAACACACTCTCAGTCATCCCTCCTATCTGGTGTGTTGTTGTTATCCTCTTCACCGTCAACTCTATGGCCACTGGAGCTTGTAGTAATGTGATTGAGTCTGCCCGCACTGGGTAACTGCATGGCAGATGGTAGTGTATTTCCTAAACACAGATGGTCAGCAATCGTTTAACTTGCTCATATGGACAATATGCTCACCAAAGGCTTTTCCCAGAAATTCACCATAGGTGGCTATAACCACAGTATCAAAATCAGCATAAATATCAGAGAAGTTGCCACCATCAGCCATCTTTCCAACATGGAGGCTGTGTAAGTCACGATGTGACCACAGGTAAGTAATAATACATGACTATGTGAAAAGGCTAACCTTGTTATCACATTGTGGCAATTGGCATCCAGAGGATCAGGGCCACCCATCAGGATGCTGAAGTTCCATCTGGTCTGGCTACTTAGGTGTTCAAGGATTCACCGGAGGGCAGGGCCACATTGCTCGATGTTACTGTATTTGATATCAGTAAGTTCACTGATCATCATTTGAGCACTTACCTTTGACGTGTAGCTAAGTCTTCCTTGCACCCACCACAGGCTGAACTGTGCTTGAAGTTTTCTACGTCCTCTACTTGTGAGTGGCTTTCGTCCTGCACCCCCCATCCCATATCGTCCTTTTTATGTGCCATGCTTATCCTGTGGATTTCTTCTTTGATCTCAGCTGACTCATTGTCATACAGCTCTCAAATCTTCTTGGAAACGTCAACAATTGTCGCTTCACCTTTGATATGCTGCTGAATGTGTGTCTTGTAATAGACCTTCAAGTAGATTTCCCATGGCTTCTTTATATGGGTCTTTGGCTTCAAGAGATTGTTGATGATCCTCATGGTCTTGTTGTTCACAGAGTGGTTGGCACCTGCCCCGGCATGCCACTGCAGCCAGCAGTGTAGCTGAGAATGTTGACATTTAATGGCCATGGCAAGAGTATTTTCCTGATCTCTTGTTAGTGTTGCGTCTTCTGGGACATCGGGTAATATGAGAGGTCACTCAGGCCACTTTTGAAACCACTTGTAGTAGAGGATGGGCCATTGCTTAGCATACTTGTGGCCACCAACTCGCTTGAATATAACCAGCTCTTTCAAGAGCCAGGCCTTTTGCTTGGACGTCATCCACTCTAACAGCATCTGATTTGGATGTAAGAACACTGTGCATTCAGGCCACTATAGTACTTACCACTCTGTACTTGCCATGACCTATGTATAAGGGGTGTTGAAAGCAGGTGAAACGATGTGCTAAATACTGCTGAGGGGCCAGTAGTAGATACAGTGAGAAATGAGCAGTTAATATGTGGTAGGAAACAGACCACTATGAACACACAAGGGCAAGTCATGCACACTGCAGAGGGGGGAATGTCGCAGCCTTATAAATGACACAGTCACATCCAGCAATCAACACTGGATCGCATTCAGTAGTAGAGAACCTAGATCACATTCAGCAGTAAACAAACCTTTCTATGTTGAATAGTTTCACATATTCAATTCTGGTTCACATGAAGCCAGCAAAGAATTGGAAGCAACCTAATGGTTTTGCACATATTCAACCAGTCCACATTAAGTCAGCAAAGAGTCGGATGCAACATAACCTACTTCAAATTGCATAGCAACATTGAACCATACTTGATGAAAAAAAATCATATGGCACCATCATTTAACCAAACTTTACTGGAGTCTAATATCAGGAGTGACTTGATATACAGTAGTAAGAGACCTTTTCGTGCTAACTCACTTATGTCATTTCCCTCCATAGCATTTAATAAAAGGTCCTCAAGGACTCTCATGACTGTATGAGTGGCGTGAGAAATAGAACTCTCTGTTGTGTTGAATCCTTCGACCAACTGCTTGCTGGATGCCAGGTTTTGTACACGTTTGTAGATCTCTTTGACCAAGGAATTGTTGAAACTATACCAAGGGCAGGTGTGCCCACTCAATCACTGCCCACGATGTGAAACACGACTAATTCACCTATAGTAAGGGCAGGTGTGCCCACTACAGTACTACATTAGCTAGAACTACAATGAAGAAACAGAGTCTCACCTCAGTCACTGCCCACGATGTGAAACATAACTGAGGTGAGAGAAAAGTAATGTAAAGCTAAAAATATGGGCAGAGTTGTGATCATGTAAAACTCTGGAATGTCCAAATTAGTATAAATGGAATAAGTATTGAAATCTAAGTGTTTCTGGTCTTCCCGAGGCAGAAGCACTTCAAGACTATCAGAAGTGACTGCATGGCAAACTTCCAGAAGTGTCAGGAGCGTGGGAATTTCAAAAACATCGGAAGTATTGGAAGATACACGGAGTTGACAAAGAGCATCCAGCCATGTGCAAGAGGATATTCCAATAATCTCTTTCAGTATAGCTTCAATGCTACTTTCCGAGTCCCTAGACACAATGTCTAGTAAATAAGAAACATGTATAGGACAGTGGGGACATACCTGAGTGACTCACGGGGCTCCTGGTTCTTTCTACCCTTTGGTCATCTGGCACTTGCATGATATGAGCTACAACAAAAGAGCTACCAACAGAGTGACACCTACCAGTGTGATAATGTTGGAATTTGTGATGTGGGCTGGCCAATGAGTTGGGCATGCTGCGTCATATGCCTGGATGGCTGTAAAGGATGGATCATAAACCACCAAAGAGAATAGACCACAGACCGGCAGTTTGAGTTTACCAAATTTTGCCTCTTGTGCTTGTCCACAAGTTTCTTGCTGATTGAGCTCCGGTTTCTAAAAACAAGTTTTGATAGTACTCTTCAAAGAAAAAGCCAGCCTCACTTTTCATAGTACTTTGCTCGATACACACAAGTGGCTAGTGTTCGGTCCTCTGAAGCTGCATAAAGTCATGGCCTACCCATTGGCACTTGAGGGGGTGGGGTGAAATGATCCTGTGACATGGCTGTGGTCAGAAAATAAGAGATCAACGTGTGTGATTAGGTGATGATACTGATTGTACCATGATTGCAATGCATTTCCAAGCACATTATAGAAGATTTACTCACAAGCACGTTTACTCATCAAGCAAGTGCAGATGTCTGGGTCTTGATGTTCTTTAAGGGTGTACAAGTATATCTACTCACCATATATTTCGGCACTTCTGACACAGCGTGTGTGTCTACACTGTCCACCAGCCATAGTCTGAAGTCACATGTGCTGCAATCCAGGCCAGTCACCCGGGCCAGTCCAACTAGCCATCCAGTTTGTGTCTGGGAAACACGTTACACACATTGATATATCAGCCCATGCTTCAGTAGCAGTGCGCAGGGAGATGGACCGAGTATGGTAACTCAATGAATGGATATAAAGCAACAGTACATTAATGAGTGGGTGTGGCTGAATAGCATAGAACTTTAACGTTTGTGACAAAGCTATAACTAACCATGTTGCAACCTGCCGTTCTAATGTCATTAAAGTATTTCAGAATGTAGCAGAAAAGGATACTGCATGGTGGACGCAGCTCTTTGTACATATCTTGCAAAACGAGCACATCTCGGTGAGTCAGCCAACTAGTTCAACCCAGGAACACTTCACAAGATCTACTAACTAAGATACATGACAGCGTTGTCATCAATCACATTCAACATGAGGTGACAGTCCTGCTCTACAGACACGACATTCTGGAAGATGGCCCTGCTGACACCAAGAACGAAAAGGACCATATTAACCCTAAGGACAATCACCTCCTTGAAGCTAGCAAAAAGTCAAAGCTCACCAGTGCTTAAACATGCCAACTGCTTTCCCATGAGTGACGATATAGTATTGTGCACCTGGAACTTTAGTGCTAGGCTGAACGAATACAAATCCTTTGTGCTGGACGAGTTCATGTTTAAACAGCACATTTAGACTTGTATTCTGTGGAAGAACAGGTTGGTGCAGAGCTAGGAAATAGCCCTGAACGAGAAGGTAGAGCATGAAATAAGAATAGCTACCCTGGTTTGCATGGTTTGGATAATGTGCACAAAGTCGGACTGCAGCTACAAGCTGGTCCACATGTTCAAGCAGAATATTTGCATGGCGGATGTCCACAAGAAGAGCTGCAAATAGATGGAGTGTATCATCAAAATTGGATGCGATCAGACAGTGACTTACCATTAGTAGTGATAGGAAAGTGATCTGACTGTGCTGTGTCATTGCTGAATGAAACAGGCATGAGAGCAATGCAATGTGGGAGGGATTGTATCCCATGAAGACTCACTGAGGGTAAAATAAGTTTGTAGAAGACCACTGGCTGGCATGATGACCAAGCTTGAGCTTGAAGGATAATGTAAAAAATAACAGTCATGAGTCACAGCGTCTTGCAAGATGTTTCCTAGAGAAGGTTAAGGTTTGTGCTACGATGCACTTTCCTTTTGCAGCAATACTTTGCAGTGTGCACCCAAGGTTGAGGGTGATGGCCGCAGCCACAACACCCCATGCAACTTGAAGTCACTCAGTACTCAATATACGATGAAAATAGCCCAGGGAAGCACAGAAGCAATGGGTTGTGAGTGTGTGACCATTTTGTTGCTTCTACTCCCTCATTGGTTATTCAGCACTTGTAGGCACCCAACAAGCTGGCGGTGCACTGCAGTTCAAGCGCCTTCACAGTTTCAAGATACATGGAAAATCAGATGGGAGACCTTATGTGCCTACTAGTAGCCATCACAAGATATGATCAGATGCGTCTGGGACATTACGCATTATGAAGAAGAACTACCACATACCCATGCCAGCCCAAATGGAGGGCCTGACTTCCAACTCTAATTGATATGAGGCGTTTACTCTGGATATCCCTCCCTGCATTGATCATTTACCAGATGAAATGGACCTCACTACCCTTGATGATATGCCAAGGCAACAGACTGCATCAGTGAGTTTTGCCTTGGATTCGTGCACATCTCAGGATATATAGTATTTTACAGGATTTCCCTCTTCTTGTCTGGCTAGAGCACCATCGCAATGGTTTCCTCTGTGAATTAATTTGCTTGGAATGCCAACACAGTGTGACCATGTGTTCCATCTGCCAGCATAATGCTGCACTTTACTGCTGTGATGACTGTCTAACCATTGATTTATATTGCAGATACTGTCTTCTGACAAGGCACAAAACCCAACCATTACACACAGTGAAGGTGAGTGTCATGTGACAAACTGTGATTCCCATCGCACACCTTACATTTAGAAATGGACCAGCTCCTACTGGGCTTGAATTTCACTCAAACAACTTGGGCTGGTGGTGCAACTTGGGCATGACAGTGGGCAATCATGCTGTTTGCCCAAAGCCCCTTACTTGGATGACTTTGTCATCATCAATAGCAATGGTATCCATCTGGTGACACTCTGTTTTTGTGGCTGTGAATCGGCTGGTACTGTAAGTTAGCAACTCCTTCGTTTCCGGTTGTTCCCTGCAAGTATGGATTGGCCATGCACGGCAGCTACATTCAGAGTCCTCAAAGAATACCATCTCCTCTCCCTTGAGTCAAAGATATCTGCCTATCATTTTTACAACTCACTTGCTCACTGTACCGACAACACAGGCTTATTCCCTACAAAGGTATGCTCGTGTATCTCTCCATTGAGCCAACTAATCCTAAAGTGGTTGTCCACAGGATTGTTATGAGCAATTTATGCGGATGGTTCACAAATGGTATCACCTCAAGATGCTGAAGAGGTGTGGTTGTGGTCATGATCCCACTGGCTCAGAGGACACCCAGCAGGGTGAGTGTTGTGTGCTCTGCCCTGTGTGCCTACAGCCCAGAAAGAATCTTCCAGAAGGCTGGGATAAGATCACAAAAGATAAAGAGTGGGTTGTTCATTTACATCGTTTCAACTGCTTACCCTTATTCCCTTCAGGTGGCTTTATACTCTTTTTGTGGCAATTGATGTCAACTTCTGTCTCAAGCATAGGTTAGTATTGAAAGACGCAACCAATCCTAGTCTCAGTCAGGGATGGGCATATTTTGTTGAAGAATTGGCATACAAGTCATACATTTCGAAACATTCTGATACACGACAAGAGGCTTGTCTTCTTTTGCTTGACCTCGATATAACTGACACCTTCTCCAGAAAAGTACTTGCTCGAGTCATACTGTGGTTAACAACACAGATAGCAAGTCCTCAATTGGACTTGCTTCCACTGGAGTCGGTAGTGTCTGCTGTGCCCGGCACGAAATGAAGTTACCTGGTGCTGTAGGTGACCTACAAAAGGATGAACGGTGGGCTTCTTTGAGATTGCCCAAGGTCGTCACCTGACTTGGAATTCCAGATATGTCAATATGGACTATTTGTTCTTCTCAGTGGTTCATGACAGCCCCATCAAGGTACTTAATGTATCGTATAACATTGCCTGCCAATGAATGCAGCATTTGTGGCAGCACATGGAAACACCTCCTCACCCTCTCCACTTATCTTATCAGGACAAGAAGGTTATGCCCTTCATTTCCAAATTCCACCTACCCGCCCATGTTATGGAATGTCAGTGGAAGTACTCATTCAACTTTATTAAGGGTGCCACATGAACAGATGGTGAAGCACCTGAATGTGCTTGGTCAACACTGAACACTGTTGCTTCCAGCACAAAAGAAATGGAGCCTGGGCATCGACGCGATACCCTCAATGACCTCATTGGGGATAGCAACTGGAAAAAATTTATAGGCATGGGTAAGCAACATAGAGTTTGGTCATCTTGTAAGATGGTGACAACCCTAAACCCAGGAACAACAATTTTCCATAAGCTTATTGAAGCTATCCCGGAGCAAAATGAACATCAAGAGGATTTGGAAGAATTTGAGCGCTCTCTCGCCAGGCAATATGGTGGTCAGTTGGCTGTATGGAGAGAGCAGGTAGAAGCATGGGAGAGTGACATGTCACAGCCTAACCCGTTTGAGATTAAGTTTTACAGTGTGTACCTTCTGATCAAAGCGGTCTGTTTACTAATCCTATGTGTTAGCGATCACTCAGGCGAGTGTACGCCTTCGTCTTGCAAGAGATGAAGCCATCGAAGCTGCTACTTCAGACATACCGCCTATTCATACCGACGTATCCCCAAGTGTTCTTATCAGCACAGGGCTGGAATTGGAAGAACAACAGTGAGTTTTCTCATATATTCAATATGTTGGTTAGCCCAATTTTTTGAAAGATGGCGATTGCACAACAATGCCAAAGAACTTGGTTCACATGGTACAGATCAGCAAAATGCAAGGCTGCAACTACACAGCAATGGCCGGATGAAATGCATCAACACATGGTTGGCTGTTCAAACCCTGTATATTCCAGCTGTCACATCTCTTAGAGCCCAGGAACCAGTCAACTGTTCAACAATCTAAAAGCCAGCAGACTTTCATCTCTGGCTTCCGTCGGCCCTTCCACACCAGGTCCCAGTCAATACCAAATTCCAGGACATTGAATGGAATCTCCATTGCGGTCAAGCACATGATGCACTTATGGAACTTCGCCAGGTGCTACGTTCCCACTCGTACATGCTATGATTCAAGGATCGTTTCTTATGTGGACAGGGTGCTAACACATGTGCTCACAACTCTCTGAAAGTCATAGATTCTAAGGTGAAGGCTGCTGCCACAAAGTACCGCTTTGCCTGCAAAGCCATGGTCACGCTGTCACCACTATTAGGCAAGACCGATTGGCAAAACACACTTCACCCTCTGACTGATGAGGACATATGCCTGATGACAGCCAGTACCAAAGGGAGACAAAGTGAAGGTCATAGGTGAATATCCTGGATCTGGCTAACATGCAGACAAGGAGATGGGGAAGAGGAGCTTCAAGACGGTATGACAGTCCACTTGCATAGTTCCTTTCCCTGACCTGCCATGTGCCCAGCTATCCATATTGAGTGGTTAAAAGCCCATGCCCATACCCATCGTTGGACAGAGGAGGTTGAGCTATTGGTGAAAGAACAATGGCATGTCCTTCAATTCCTTCAGTGGCAGTTGAAGTGGTGGTTGGCAAGGCAATCACTCATCACAACAGACGACCCGGCACTTGCAGAAGGTTTAGGAGCATACGCATTACAACAGGCAGCACTCAGAGGTAACTTGGCAGGACATTTTGCACACATTTGGCGGGATATGCCAAAGTACATTGGAATTGGTGGCAGTGTCAGTACAGTTGATAGTACGTAGTCAATACAACAGACAGGGACACACTACTATGGTAGCCCTGAATCGTACTGTACCCCAGCAAGGCAGAGACAGTGTGTTATACAGTGTGTATTGCAGGGTGCTGTCTTGCCTATGTGTTTATGTGCTTGTTGATTTAAGATGTACTGTAGGGCTATGTATGACTATTTTGGGTGTATGAGAGGATAGGTGTCGTGTTCTCAGGCTATTCATTTCTATGTCTTTCAATTCTCTACCTATGTGATATGGAATGTATCTTTTTCATCTTTTTCATCTTTTTTGTCTGTTTCTCTTTTAACCTGTACCCACAGGTGGGTTGACGTACCAAACAGGCCACCATGCACAACAGTGTTCCCAACCACAACAGCACCAATGACAAGAGGTACCCCAACAGTTTGCCTACCCCAGCGACCACCCAGATGAAGACAACAAAGAGGCACACATGCAATGGCATGCCCACCACCGGTATGACGCAACATGCAAGGGCAAGGGCAATAGTGACACATCTCACCTTGAACAAGCAGCAGTGACAGCATACACGACCCGCTCCATATAATGATGAGATGGGTGAGGGCTGCACAACGGCGCACCACCACCACCGATGGGTTTGGTGACAGTAGCAGCAGCACATGCAACCACTACTGTGACATCGTGCCCCAGGCAGTGCCATCACTAGCACCTTGACAACCACATGTGGCACAAACACTGACTATGTGACAATGAAGAGGGTAGGGGCACTGCAACTGCGCATGTATCATCCACATGACAGCAAAGTGGGTGAAGGAACCACAACGGCATGCCCCTCACCACCACCTCAGCAACAGCAAGGGCGACGGTACATGGCACACGCATTACCAATGCAATGACGAAGAGGGCACCACTACAGCATGTCCTTCACCACCTTGGCAATGATGAAGAAGGTGAGGGCCCCATGACAGCATGCCATCACCATTACCTTGGCAACAGGGACGCAACCCGTGGGCATACCCATATGGACTCCTCTCGTCACTACACCCATTGCTTTCCATCTCACCTATCCCCAGCCACCAACTACCCCTTCTCTTGCCATGGCCAACCTTCACTGTGACAGTGACAGGCGGTGGCACAATGGGTGACAATGAGGGCAATACCACTGCAACAAAGAGGCGATGAGAGCACAACAGTGCACCCCAGATCACTGCGATGTAACAGTGGAGATGGTGTGCACCTGCAAGTCAATAATAAGGGGACAGTGTGCCTACTGCTAATACCACGACAGTGGTGGCAATGCAACCACACTACCATCAAGTGATGAGAAGGGCACGGTGACCTCCCTGGAGTGCGAGCAGGGCAGCCTGGATGGCAGGCAGGACAAGGGACCGACTACCACAACCGATGACTACCTACGCTAATGGCCAGACCCCTGCCACCATGCTGGGACCCCTGCCACCACCTGCCTCTCACCTGTCTCCCCCTCACTGCCACATGTGCCCCCCTCCACTCATGCAACACTCTGGGGTCGCCATGAAATGAAGACCTGTGAAAAAAAGGGGGTGGCGCTGAAGAATGAAGAAAATGGCACCGGCAGGTGCAAAAGGAGGGAGTGGGCAAACAGGAACTTGGTGTATGGCGAGGGGGAAGGGGCACGGTGTAGAGGACATGCGGTGTGGTGTCAAAAAGGGTGGGATAGGTGGCACAAGAGCGTGGTGAACATGAGTCACGGAGCTGATGAGAACAGCGGCAATGACGCGAGCTGAGGCTGGACCATGTGTTGTGTTACACTTAGTCCCGGGTAGGGCCTTAACGTAGACCTTTGGTAGCTTGGTCGAGGTTCGGTGAAGTCCTAAGACTTAGTCGCTGCAATGTATGAACAAAGCAGAATCAATGGACGAAGCTAGTAGCCTGAGAGTTCAGAGTCAAGAGAGTCAATTGAAGTAAAGGTAAGATCTAGCTTAGAGTACAAGTATTCAAGACGACGGTTTATATACTATATGGAATGCGCAGTAGCGCTAGGAAAGGGAAGTGGTGTGATGTGGTGTGATGTGATAGGAATTATGTGATTGGTCATCAAGAATAGATCAAGAAATGAAGATCAAAATGAGAACAAGGGAAACACAGCCCTTGATGGCTGTCAACGAAACAACTGTTCAAGTAAACAAGAGTTCAATCAGGTGAAACACCAGTAAAGCAGCATGACAATGAATGACAAAGAAAAGAATAAACTGCCCACCCGTGTCTCTCGCATGTCCTCATAGATGAATTGTAACATGTTGTGGGACGGCATGCGAAGGGCTGAAAAGTCGCGCATGAAGGGCTGCGCAGTATGTTTGGTAGAGTGGTATTCCACCTCGTCTGCCCAATTGACGGTGGTTGGACTGTTGTGATTAAGTAATATGAGGTCGGCAAGTTGCTATTGCAGTGTCGCAATTGCTTGATCGTGTGCTTGATCCTCTTCATGTTGTTGGCATGTGGCTTGTATACGGTAGAGCAGAATGGCATGGACTGCCTCCTTGAAAGCATCCCAGGAGAGGTAGTCGCTGTCTAGGTTTGTCCATAAGGAGGGAGGCACATTCTCTAGAGCGACATTAATGAGGGAACCATTGGTATCCCCCATTGTAGTAGTGAGTGCAGCGACCTCTTCTGCCCATATATTTTGCTTGTAGTCACCACCCCTTTCTCGGTGGCACCATTCTCCAGCTGCGCTCTCCTCAAGCACATGCTCCCGTAAGCGCTGCATCGCGTACACACAGGACTGCTTGATCCTGCGTTGCAAGGGCCAGCGTGCTTGGAAAGCATGTTGTAGGGAGTCCATGGAGAGTCGGCACTCAGGAGGTAGAGAGTGGAACCATTGGTATGCCACGTTGTCGGGATCGAGTTGTAGTTCAAAGTATCCAATCCTTTGTGAATCTGACCATGAGAAAGGTAGGCCTAGAAGGAACATGGCCAACCAACAGGCAGGCTCCATGTCATCTAGGCCATCACCCCAAAAGAGAGGGAGGGTAGCTGGAGACTAGGGAAACATAGAGAGAAAATGATGAGAAGGAAAAAAAAAATTGTGGTGATGAAAACTGGGGAAGACAGGAAGTGAGGTGCAGACTTTGTTGGAACGCAAGTGACAACTAGACACTACTGAAATGTGTCAATACCATGATGCGAGTGCTCAACCCACTCTCGTCACCAGATGGAACAGGCTAGGACTAGGGTGACCTCCCTGGAGTGCAAGCAGGGCAGCCTGGATGGCGGGCAAGACAAGGGACCGACTACCACAACCGACGACTACCCACGCTAACGGCCAGACTCCAGCCACCATGCTGGGATCCCCGCCACCGCCTGCCTCTCACCTGCCTTCCCCTCACTGCCACAGTGGGCATTGCAGTGGTGGCCCAGCACCAGTACCTTGTTGATGGGAATACAACACCACCACCACCATCAGGCAGGCAACATGGCACACCCACCACCAATCCACAAGGAGGAGGACTACAAATGCAGCACAACAGCACACATGAACACCATTACAATGAGGGCAGTAGTGGCATGCACCAATGACGTCAGCCACAGGGAAGGTGACAGCAGGACAACAGAGCACCTACTACTACCCTGTTGGCAATGAGAAGGGGACGCAAAAGGTAGGGGCAGGATAGTAGGCTATGATCATAGATGGGCATAGTGGGGCATAGTGGACGGGGTGGCAGGATAGCAGTATATTCCCATAGTCTATGGTACCACTACATAAGCCCCTTTTTCACTGGGGCTTAGGTCTTGCAACACGGATGAGTTGCAAGATACTCATAAATTCTGCAAGATAGACGACTGTGTTGCATTGCAAAATGTGACATGGTAACGTGAGCTTGCCAGGTCATGTAACATGGTGAGGGATCCCAGGCGTTGTTGACGCAATGTTTCTGTAGGCATGGGTCTTGCAAGTTAAGGATGGGTTTGTCAGTCTTGCAACATGATAAAGGATCGGTGTTGCTACAACAAAAAAGTTTGTATGGTTGTCAGGTCTTGCAACACGGCAAAGGATCAACATCATATTGCAAGATGCTTACATGATTGTTGGGTCTTGCAACATGGTGAAGGATTGGTTTATTTGCAACACGGCAGGGATCAGCATTGTTACTGCAAGATGTTTGTATTGCTAGGCCTACATGGTGAGGGATCAGTGTCATGCTGCATGATGTTCGTATGCTTGATGGGCCATGCAACATGGCAATGTCAGTTTAGTGTCATCTCTACAAGACATTTGCATGCTGGTTGTGTTGCAGGATGTGTCGCTGAGCTGGGCCTTGCAAGATGTGCAAGACGGTGTTGACGTTTCAACAGTCACATTGTCACACCTTGCAAATTAGTAACATTGCAGCCTTGCGCTGTGTATGACAGCTACTTTCTAATTGTGAATCCTGCAAGAGGGGTAATGTAGTTACTGCAAACCATGCAAGATATAGTCAGATTCTGGTGTATAACATTGTTGTCATGTGATCGACACCAGCTGAAGGCAGGCTGAAGTTGATCATGTTCAAATTCATTTGCAAAATGGATCCTACTGGACACTTGCCTATAATGCGTAAGCACATGCAGACTGGCCATGGGACGACAAACCTCTGATGAGGACAGGAAGAATGCCTACGTCAATGTGGAGAACCTGAGGAAGGCTCTAGTGTGAATGCCCAGCAAACCCTTGAATGCTCAGTTTCAAGGTATACACCAGCACGTCATTGCGCTCTGATTGCAGCTTGCTGTGTTGTTTCTTAGTGACCTTTCAACATGGTCAGCGACATCTATTATGTTGAGGAGGTTGAGTTACTGCAACCAGGAACCACTATTCCATTGCCAGCAACAGTATCATGTGATGTATCACGGATTTATGCAGAAGGTGCAAAATTAGTCAAGGCCTACTTCAAGGCAAGTTTTGGTTTTGTGATACTGTAAACTCACTTGCTATCATGCAATAGAAACATGTTGGGTCAATACACCTGGTCATTGATGGCTGGAAATCTCCATTTTTGGTGTCATATCTTGGAGTTATCATGATTTGGGTTACAGAGGGCAAAATCTGGTGTGTTGTCCTAGAATTCCTGAGGTAATATGGTTGTGACATTGTGGCTATTTTTCACACATTTCTTCAGGCTCACA
>JBBPUD010000537.1:0-16285 GCA_038094475.1 Phylloporus aff. rhodophaeus
TTAGTCATCTTATTTACCCTACCTTAGTTGGGCATTGCTGCCCCTATCTTAGGTGAATTGAGTTGTGTCTCTACTCTTGGTAGCACTTCTGAGTTGGGCATTGCTGCCCCTATCTTAGATCCTGACACTCTTCACTACCTCTAACTCTCATACTCGGTCTAAATATAGACGATATACATGATTATGATATTAAACCATTGTTAACACAGTATAAATTCAGGAAATACGAGATCGGAGATATATCACCCTCATATTTCGTTCTTTATCAATTTTTTTTTGCTGGTTCTTTCTAACCCTCCAGATCTCCGATGATCATTGACAGGGGGTTCTAGTGTCCTCAATGTATTAGAGAAAGTAAAAAGATACATTATCGTCCTATCCTGAGAACTGTCTCTGCCTCGACCCCTAATGCTTGTCATGAGATCAAACCCTCTTAGAGGGCGGAATCCTCCTATTCTTAGTTTTGGCTGACCTCTTCACCCGTCTTTGTCTAGTTTTGGATGCCTTTTTAGATATACCTTGTGCTTCATCAAGGCGAGTAAGCACTTGTTGAGGGGGTAAGTTGATGCGCATGACCTTCCTTCGAATGGACCTCGTACTGCCAATCCCCTTTAGTCTATAGTATGTCGAATTGGTGCGCATGAGAATGGTCCCACGAGAGCCATACCAGACTCTTCCTGGATTGGAATCTGTGGACTTGGAACTTCTGGGCAAACATTGTGCACGACTGAGCAGTGCCGCAAGGTTTTTCTTCACATTCTGAAACTGTTCACCAGAAAGATCTGTGTGGAAATCGGAATACATCCGGAGGTAGCCACCTTTCTGAGAAAAGCGCGTCCAAACAGCATTATTTTTCAGGGTGTCGACTTGAGGGAAGAAGACGTCAAGAAGGTCTGCAAAGTCGCAGCACTGCTTTTTTTTGGTATTTAATCCATAAGAGTTCGACAGGAATCTGACGCTCAAAAGAATCTCAACTACGTGAGAAACAGACCATGATTCCAATGCCTCCTGGAGTGTGCTATTGCGGAGTGGAGGGTCCCGAAAGCGGCTGGGGTCCATCGCGAGCCACATATCGTTGGTGAATGCAACAAAGAGTTCGGAAGCATACTCATCCCAAGTTCGAGGGCTGCTCCACCTCCAAGATTTAATTATTCGCGTGGGATCGATTTCCAGACAGTTAATAAGCTCATTCCAGGTGGGCCATTCACCTAGTGGATATTCTGTGGTGGGCTCTGTGTTCTGCTGAACGGAATGAGGTCCGGTGGGATTCTTCCTCTCTTTCCTTCCAGTTTTTAGGCGTGACCCCATCTTAAGTGCTACCTCTGCGCTATCCATTTGGGAGATGACCAGAAGCTCTCCAGTGACCGGATTCAAATCTTGCAAGAAAAACATTCCAAAGCGCTGAATGACACCCTCGTAGGACAGATCTCTCAGGGCTTCAACAAGGAAGGTGTGCTTTGGTGGAATGCAAAAGGAAACATTGCGAAGAAGATGTATGATGATGCTGGTCATTATTCCATAGTTAGGTTGTGGTTCCTTGAAGAAGCGGACCTGGATAAATTGAAGTTCTTCGATTCTCCTGATCATGAAGTCGCAAAAAATATGGGATGGAATCCAGAGGATAGGGTCTGACTCCAGATATTCTGTGGCCTTTAAGGATAAAAAATGAAAGCATATATAAGGCTTAGTTTGGTGAGTAGTAAGATGGAGGCTGTCAGACCTTGCTCCAGACTGATCGCAAAGCCTCTATGATAGCAAACCCACTCCCTCGAATCTCTTCCCGAACTCCGAAGGATTTCTTTCTGGCTCCATGATAGATAGTGACGAAATCATGACAGGTCTGCTTAAATATTGCTGTGTTGGCATAAGCATCTGAATCCGGACAAAACTTCTCTTCTTGACCGGGTCTACGGAAGGCCTCAAAGATAAGGTTGTATGTCGACCGAAAAGTAAGCTGAACAGCCCTCCTGCGAACACTCTCCACGGTAGCCTGCAGCCCTCCATGCCTGGGCATAGTACATGTTTTGAACTCATGGGGCTTGTTTGTTCCTGCCTTGGAATAGGAGGCATGAATGGAGTTAAGCTTCCATAAGCCGATCAGGGGCTGATCCACACGATCAGGATGGTAGGAGATGCCCAAGTCTAGAACTAGCTGGCCATTCTCTCGGTGCATCATATAATCCCAGTCCAGAGTAGGAATCTCCTGGTAGAGGTTGACCATGGGATCTGCGGAGCGGCCTCTGACAGTGACAGTGTTAAGTTTGATTCCTCTGGCATCGACGATGAAAAAAAAGGAACCAAATGCATCGAGATAACCATCATTGCTTTCAGATACAAGGGCTCGCATGTAGCGGGTCAAGTTCTTGATGGTCGTGGGATCAAGGGTGAGGGTCCTGGAACGCTTTAGTTGGTTGTTCGTAGTCGCCTTCCATTTCCACTCCTCGTAGGTAAAGTCGGTATACTCCCGTATTTCTAGAGGTGATGTGGCTCTAATAGCAGGTAACAAGACCTGAGTGATCCAGACGAGTTGCACCGGGGATGGAATCAGTGTCGCAGAACGACCAGTACTTGGGTGCTTATGCATCATGCGTGGGAAAGCGATGTAGAAATTGATACTTCCAGAGCCATCACCTGCCTGGGCAAAAGGGATGTGTGGTATGTTGCTGATAGGAACTGATTTAGTGAACCATTCGGAGCGTTCACCTTGTTCCTGATCTTCAGTCGACTGTGGCAGGAGGATTTCCACATCGCAATGGTTATTCTTCGGGATAGGTGGTTTACTTCCAAAGTATGGCATAACGTTCACTTTAAGACATCCATTTACACGGAGGTTGTGTGTCACCCATATGATACTGTCGATGTCCAGAGTGGTTCGAACCTCGCTGGTCGTAATCGGCACAGCATCTCGTTCCGGTCGGAAGCACAGGTAATTTCCTTGGACAGGGGTCTTTCCGCAGACAAAGAGGTCTACGCTTCGAGGAGAATTTCTTTCACCTGCAATATTTAGAATTTCTTCCATTCCCATGAAATCTACGTCATCAACGAGAACTTGACGAGCTTCACCTAAGCGATCGGTGGAGAGGTTTTGGACCACGGTCTCATCCCAGGGATGTGGATCGGTAAACTGTGGTTTACCCACAGGAACAAGGTGATCTTCCACATTTATCGGATCCTGTTGATTGAATGTCACTGCAAAATCTGGAAGGAGTCTGTATCCATAATCCTTGAAGTAGTCCCAGTTAGAGCGGCTGGAATCCTCCTGGTTTTCTCTCATCGAATACTGCAGATCATCCAGCGTAGGGCCACCCGTGTATTCATCGAAGGAGTTTTCCATGGGTAGTGGGAGGTACCGTTGTGCTGGAAGCGACATTGCTTGGGGTGGTGTTCTTGGGACTCTAGGATTTACAAGAGCACGGTTTCGAGCATTTCGCATGACTTTGTGGCGCTTCAAGCGCGAGGAAAGTTGTCTCATGACAGGATCTTCCTCCTGGTCGGAAGCATCAGAAGTGCCAGAGGAACTGGAATTGTCCCCCTGTGATATAACTTCCGTGGGACATCGACCGCATTTTTTGCACTTGTCACCAGATCTAGCCAACATCACCTTGAGTGCGGCCACAAGATTGGATTGGTCTAATCCACCGTTATGGATCAGATCCAGGACTGCATTGGACGGTTCTTCCAACCACGTCTCCCTGTCTTTTGATTCCTGCCACCAGCGGTGACAGTGAAAGTGGTTCTCTGAAACACACTCTAAGAGCTGTTGTCTGACGACATGGGAACATTCCAGAGTCGGAAATTGATTTCCGGGGATAGAACGCAGATAGGCATCGGGTCCATTTCTTAGAATGTAACGGGTGATCGAAACAGCGATGGGTCCACAATCCACCCCATTCTATTGGAGGATAAATAGGGGTCATTGAAAGCAAATATGGGAAGAAATACTGACCTGTTTGAACTCGTAAGAATTAACCGTGGGTTCCATACTAGAGACCTGCCATCCAAACAGTGCAGCAATCCTCCTCCAATACGAGTCACCATTCCATTCATCCCATCTAACATTGGTATATAAACCCGCAGCGGGAGGATTGGGGTCCTTACCAAAGACCCATGCATGGTTTGACCTATAGTCGAAGCATACAGTGAAATAATGCTGATGCCTACAAATTATGAACACGACAGGTTTGTGAGGCGCCAGCACGGGTGGATGGGAGAAGAAGCCGGAGGAGGAACGGAACCTTGCTACTTCTTCAGGATCAGGGGCAGAAGAGGATGCAGTCGTAAAGAGATCCAGAAAGTGGCAATGATTTTGCTTCATGGTATTGTATTGTTTGATTAGAAGGAAAAGGTTCATAACACTTCCGGCCACATATGCCTTGGGCTGAAGACTGTCGATCTCTTCTACAGCAGCAGCCCATATGGAAGGGTTTGATATCACGCATTCTGGGCCACAAGATATCATCATCAGTACTACTTTAAACACGCTCAGAGAACTCACTGAATTGAGCTCTGAGATTGTCTACAATCCCCTCTGTCGTAGTTTCTGATTCTGAAAGGACCTCATCGACTACATATTTTCCCTTTGGAACAGATGGAACATCAGATTGATGTCGGAAGGACATGTCACCATCTGATGGCTGGTAGTCATCAGAGGCAGTGCCTTCCTCTTCACTGTGCATGAGATCGGCAGAAGGGTCATGGTCATTATGTCCATAATATGTTTGTTGGGAAGGAGAATTCTCGACCCCATGCTCAGTCTGTTCAGAGAGAACGTGGGATGATCCTGGGTCCATGTTACGACCCCCATTTTCTGTAAGGAAAACTGTTTTAAAGACTATGTTTTCAAATGAAAATGCATACCATTAGGAGAGTCGGAGAGAAGTGACACTGCAGTCACATTCTGTCGTTTGAACTTGAGCTCTGGGACTATGTAATGACTCTCATTTTCTGCAAGTAAAACGGTTACAAGTTATATTTGTAAATGAGAATGCATACCATCAGGAAAGTCAGAGAGAAGTGACACTGCAGTCATATTCTGCCGTTCAAGCGTGGGTTCTAGGACTGTGTCATGACTCTCATTTTCTGCAAGGAAGCCGTTAAAAATACTTTTAAAAGTAAGGATACATACCATAAGGAAAATTGGAGAGAAGTGAGACTGCAGTCACATTCTTCCGTTCGAGTCTAAGAGAAGAATTGTTCTCATTGAAATATTTTTTGATATCAATGTTGCTTCGTTCATCTGCCGTAGAGAAGGTTATATTAGAGAATATTTCGCTAGGAACATATGAATGCGCACCATGTATCGGAACCATTGAAAGAAGTGAGACATCAGTTGCATTTTGCCGTTTGAGCATGGGAAGATGTGGTGGAGATGGATGTCCAGAAGGTTCGGGATGGGGACAATCTAGAGCAATGTTGTCAGATTTAGACCAGAATGAAAGTATATCATATAAACCATGGTTAGGCTCGGAGAGGAAAGGGATGGTGGGACTGCAGTTGTAACTTGACAGTCCTTCCGAAGAATATTCTGAAGGCTCTGTAAAGATATTTTATAAGAAATGTTCAAAAAGCTTACCTATGGGATGGGATGAGTTTCTGGTAGATTTAAAGATGTTGGGTATCATTTTGGGTTCGGGAGGCGCAGTCTCTGTAGACAGCTCAGTACAGAAAAGTGATTCGTGGGACAAAACATCCAACCTTTCATGAAAAATGATGATGAACTTTTGTGTTTGCGATGTGCAAGATATGCACTGATAGATTCATAGTCATTTATAATGGGGGAAATAGGTTCCCCTCCAGTATCTGAGAGGATGTGTGGTTCAACACATATATCTGGGGACAGAAAAATACACACAGGGTGACTGGATCTGTATTTCAATCTCATCGAAAAATTCTGTGAAGTGTGAGAATTGAAAAAAATCCAACAAATAGACTTACTATGGTTTCCAGGGCCACCTTTCTCTTCTTCATCTTCGTCTTCATCTTCTTCATCTTCTTCATCTTCATCTTCTTCATCTTCTTCCTCCTCTTCATCTTCATCTGCATCATCATCATCATCATCATCTTCTTCTTCTTCTTCTTCTTCTTCTTCTTCTTCTTCTTCTTCTTCTTCTTCTTCTTCCTCTTCCTCTTCCTCTTCCTCATGCTCCCCTGCTTCTCCATAAACTTTCAATCGTACAAATGCCTCTTGTAAATCTGTTAAAGGATCGACTGATTTCGCTGTCCTGAAAACATGTTCTATTGATTGGAGAGTAGGTAACATAGGCTAATATTTTGTTAGTGACTTAAGGACCTCGTTAAATAAGTTCTACGTACATCGCTAAGTTCCGGAGCTCCCGACTCTTCCGTGGCTTCAGGGTCCGGAAGTACTAGATGTCGATCCCCTTTCCGGGATTCCGGATCTTCTGAGGACACAACTTGGCTCCTTAAGTTTTCTTTATATTCTTCTAAGGAGTAAGACCCAGAAAAAATATCAGAAAAAATATTAGTAGGTGCTTCTGGCACCTCTGACTCCACAGTTGGAAGTTCCGGTTCTTCCAGTACTGTATTGGAACCAGGGAGCACCCCTACTTGCAACCCTTCCATTCGCTCCAGTATTTGCTCAAATTCTTCCCTATTCCCTGATTCGTTCCCATTCGGGACATTGATTGAGCTACCATCCATACATTGCGAAGTCTCCTCTTCACTCGTAATTATGGCAATGCCCAGTTGTCTGTTTTTCTCCAACCTTTGAGGAGCCTACACAAATCAGAATATCCAAAAATGAAATGACAGTAAAATAAAGACTAACAGAATGTCTGGTAATAGTCTTGGGAAGACTGGGGTTCGTGGACAAAAACTATATTATGCTTAAAAAGTGCATTATATATTGCTGTGATAACTCTCTAACCTGCTTATATCTAGGAAGGTTAGTCTACATGTGATGGCGAGTGTAAGGATCTTGTAAATGAAGAAAAAAGGAAGATTTACCTGTTGTGTTTTACTTGGTTTGAGAATTTTTGGAAGAAATGGCTGTTGTGCCAGAAAGGCCTTGTATCCAGGCATTTGTCTAGGGAGGTTGTCTGATGAGGAATTCATGATGAAAAGAAGTCAAAAATGGCAAATCAGATGTTGTCGATGGTTTAAGATTACTAAATGAACGGCTGATACGGTGGGAACCTTGTTTACACACGCCCTTATGTAAGTACATCCGGACCTGGTTCCATGAGGTTCTTCCATTGACTCTATGCCCAAGATGTTTTTCTCCATATTTCGAGATGCTGTCTCACCACTCACATGTAGAGTAACCCATTCACTTACCCATCATGAGGAGGCACTTGCTCTTGCCATCACCTGTTTGTATCACTGCTTGCTCTGATATTTTCACCCTACCTTGCACATTTGTCTCTTAGCACTTTCCCTCTGGGTGTTACGTGTCTGTGTTCTAACTTCTAAAAAAATATCCTACAGCAATGAAATAACTGGGTTTCTGTGGGCGAGTTACAGTCATTCCAAGCAGTGTATTTAGATGATATGCTGGCAAAATAGATTTATGCATCGCTTACTTTGACTGAATAAATTTGTGTAATTGCACCTAATCCTCACAAAATAATGCGCAAATAAGCGAAATTCCGTGCATTTCTGAAAGGAATAAAGTAATTGGCTCAATTGCGCCTGTGAATTACATGGTGTGATGTCACACTCAAGTCTCAGATTATCCTATGGTTCCGAGTCTAGGAAGTGAAATATATTACTGATTCACATTATTGTCTCCATAACATCTACGAAATCCATTAAGAAATGGAGATGCAAATCCAATTCCTCTATAATTTTTCCTCTTCCCAAAGCCTGCACTCTCCCGAGGTGAAATCTGGCTACTATGAAACTCCGTCCAGACTTTACCATGTCTATTGCCATCTCAAGCAAATTCAAGGCTTCTTGAAACTCGGTATCACCTTCACCTCTGGTAATGTAATAGATATGCTTCATGTGGAAATCCAATAATCGGCTACCTGACTCCACAAGAATGTCATATCTTGGGCTGGATACCCTGTGATCTGGACCTATATCCGGAGAAAATTCCTGCGTGCATTGCAATATAAATTCTGTATTCCTGCTTCCTATAAGGGGGAACCTCACCTGTTGCGGATCCGGAATGCATGGCTGCTTTGCTACCTTTCCGGTCTCCTCTTCCAGAGCGCCTAGCACCATAGTGGCCACAGTCTGGCAATCAGCTTGAACCCATAGATCAAAAACAGATTCCCATTTCTTCTTTTGTTTGAAATCGAGGTTTAGATATATAGCACAGGGGGAATGGTCCTCAGACGATCTGTTTTCATGAACTCGTTTGGAAAAGTCCCGAATGATTCTTCGAGTTCCAAGCACGTGCATTCCTGTTCCCACAACGATTAAGAGATCCACAGGACGGGCCGTAGAGAGATCTTGCATTTGAAATTCATAAATACCATCAGAATATGGATGTTCTTGATCATACAACACAACATCCGGAACCATGGTTGGAACCGGCCGTGTCCGCTTCCCTGCTTCCTTCCTAGCACCTTCTTCTCTCTTGCAACTGGAGCAACAGGGAAATTTTCCATGCATGAGTTCATCCCAGTGAGGCTTCATTTCCTGTGTAGCGTGACAAGCCATGCAATAAATATGGCGAAGACTTCCATGTAACGGGATGCATTTGAAGTAGAGTGTATCATCGTCTCCTCTCAGAGTAGATGACCTATGATATGTGGATATTCCCGCTCTGAGTTCTAGGCCATCTATGTTCTGCGTGTATATCCGGACTAACGTCCCACGATCGTCCAGGATCTTGAGAAGCTTATGGAATGGGGTGGGTTGGCTGTTCTCAGCTTTTTGTGCTAGGCTGAGGACGAACTTGGAGAACAATGGTGTCATCTTCTCGTCCTGCGTGAAGAAAGGTGAAAATTTTTATGAGAACCAGCACTAATTCTTCACTTGCCGTGATCATTGAAAGTTGAAACATGTCCTTCAGCTTTCTCTGTGAGAGCTCTGGAATCCCTGGAATGCTTTTTTTGCTTCTAAAGTCAGGTATTCCAGCCGCAACAGAAATCCCTGCCCCTATGCAAGTGACTGCATCAGTATATGCTGGTCATGATCTACCAATAATTACCACATATGAAAACAATTCCTTTCGCATTCAATATGGCAGATAACAGAGTTTGCATGTGAGGATCTATTGTGGTAGAACCTGAATAGTTCGTCATGGGCATTATTTTGGAAAGGTCTCTGGTGTTAACCTTTTTGAGAAGCAGGGAGATGGAAACTAGAAATAACTCGGAAGCTGTTGTTATTGATGTATATGTACGCTGGAGTTAATGCTAAAAATAGATCCCCACACTGTAATTCATGTCAGTTCCAGTTCTTGCTCCAGATTCCGCAACAGAATGTTGGACTTGGAGACGCACTGTTCCTCAATAACAGAATAAAATTTATTAAAGTCTGAAATAATGATTACAATGAAGTTATTTAAAATGCGTTCCCTCATCAACCGAGTCTTAGAGCTCTAGCATTGTGGTCTTGTTGAGGAACTCGCAACCTCTTGCGTTGAATTATTTATATTGAATCATAATAGTGTATTAATTATTTAAATAAAAATACAACCTTGTGCGACGCGCACCTTTGCACATCTCCACACTCGAGGGTAACTTTCCATGACCGGAAGAACCGGAAGAATTTGGGGAGAATGAAAACGCCAGCGTAGCCTTCCACATTATGACACATAACATACATCTACATATAGAACTCATTATACAGTATCTTTATCCTTTCTACCTTCCCTCCAGTTCACATTGTATATGTCCGCAGGAACTGGATAATCTACGAAGTAGAAATCGCTCAACCAATTCGCAGGCACTGGCCGCACGCTACTGGGCATTCCGGAACATCCGTCGCTTGCCATTCCGCAGGCGCAAGTCCAACTAACCTTATGGGCACCTCTTTTCTTCGCCTGCACGTTCACGTTTGTCTTGCATTTAGGGCACTCTGGCTTAGGGACTCCCCATGGGTTATGGGTCACAGCACCATATGTCATCATCTCAGCATGGATTGACTATATTAACGACGGAATTAAATTTTTGTGTTTCAAAGTTTAATACGTCTGCTCACCTGGGTGGATGGATCACGTTGCATTAAAACGATGGGATACATCTTCAGAAAATTTCTTTTTCCCCCAAATTCTTCTATCAGTCCCTCTTTTACTGACATACCCTTGCAGTATAATGCGGTGCAAAAGCTGTTCAGCGTGTCTGCAACCATGGGCGGGTTTACGCCTTCCGTAGCAAATCCGAGGATGAAGTGCAGTCCTAATCTAAGTGGATTTGTTACATATGTCTATACTCAGCTATCGCGAAAAGATGTCACCTTGTCATCAAAGTCTTCATGTCATTCCTACTGGCCTCTATTCTAAATGTCGGCCCACAAAATAAGCCTATCAACCCTTTCAAAGGGCTTCTTGAGGAAGAGATGTGGTTGATTGAGTCTTCTGACAGAGATTGTGTCACCACCTTCCCGCCCTTTATTAGCATCTCTTCTGACGCAAGAAAAACCATGATCATAATCGAACCTTAGACAACATATCACATTCATTTCCGCACACGACTTCCCCTGTCTCGATCACGCTGTGAGTTTCCACAGTGATCAACACCGGAACGTCTTCCGGGCATGTTTTCAGGCCTTTACACCGCCTCTGTCTTCCGAGAGTCACCTCATCAAAAAATACCTTTCATTTGATTAGTTATGCCATAGAATGAATGGAGATCATTCAATATCTCACGAGTTGTTCCCATAATTCTGCTCCATACATGCCCTTCAGCGATACCTTCAGTTGTTCCCGAAGGGGATTGTTCTCATGTCCTATGGTACCTAACGATAACCAGAACAATGGTCCGGTACTCTGCGGTTGCAGAAGTTTTGTCGTGCTCCGGAATGTCAACTGTCACTAGACATGTTAGGTTGACCCAGTATTCGAGGAAACGTAACAGACCCGGAATGGAACCTTTCTCCGTTTGCAGCACGTGGGGCAGATAAACGCACTTCTCTGAAGAGCATTTATTTCCTCCAGAGAAAGGCATCCATTTTGAACTCTTCCATCCACCATCCTATCTACACAGAAAGCTAGTCTACAGTCGCCTTCTTGACAAGGAACTAGGTCCCCATAGTCGTGGCAGCTACTGCACCTCTGTAGAATCACATAAAATCTTTGTATTTAAAACAATGAATTAGTGGGCTTACTGAAATAGATTTAATCTCTTCCTTTGTAGAATACATGTCCAAAGATGCAGACATGCTTCTGAAGTCCTCCGGCTGGGTAGAAATTCCAGCTTTGAGGGAGTCTATCGGTCGGTGCTGGCGGCGTTTTGGTTTTTCAGAGCGTCTATTGGATATTGAAAGCATTTGAGATGCAGAAGAGATGACTTTGGGTGACATTGTACGCTGACGATTTTTTTTCGGGTAGGAGAGCTTCCGGGACTATAGTGCCAGTCGGAACTCAATTTATGGAAATCCAAATTTCATCAACCCTGGATCGGTCTTCATTTCAAAAAAATTTTTATGAATACCCGGCCCTGCATTGAAGAGCCTTAATTCAAAATTATATTGCACACCCAAACGAGCCATTTTATGTCTTGAGATTTGTAATGAGATTAGCTGTTCAGCGAATAAGCGGTGCTATACTCTTTCTTTCGTTAATAAATAACAGAGAATTTGATTTTCCAACTCCTGGATGTCCATGAACGAAATCCAAACTGATGACTTCCGTTCCAATTAACCAAGTGCTTTAGCGGGTTCAAGAATCGGAGATGCCCCGGAAGGTGACCACGAGGTAGAACCTGAAAGCCCGGGTTGCTTTACTCAATGTTTTAGTATGAAAATAATGGCATCAATGATGAATATAAGGTACAGGGTTTTGCGTTTTCAAGTATGATGGCTGAAGTTCAGAAGTACATCAACGACAGAACGATAGCTTGGATATATAGATGACTGAAGCAAACACGATGTACTACAGTTCTACTTCCCAGTGCTCACAAAGTTCCTTCCAACTCCACCGTGCCTGTAGGTACTTCTTTGCCATATCCAGAGATTTATGGGGAAACGTAATTCCGACCCCTTGTGAAAGACATTGGCCCGTGCGCAAAGTAGAGGCCCGCGGCGCCACGGTTCCGTGCATATTATCTCCTCTGAACCACCTGTGTTGAACCGGTATTAATATATTAATGTAAAGGGACGAGAACAAAGAAGTCTACATGCCAAACACAGTTTTCCACCGTTTCTAGCACCTTCCCCCAATGCGCAAGGCAAAAATTGAATTCGTCAGGCAAACAACCCTTCTTGAACAGTTGATATGACACGGTCCAAGTGTCGTCGTTGTCCAAATGTTGTGGAACTATATAGTTGTAACAATGATAAGCGGTGATCCCGTAGCTTCCGAGCGTATTCGCCTCCCATCCTAGGTTCTTCATATCACAGACGACATCTGGAGCATGTGGCTCAATCTTCGCAAGAATGCATTCAATGTCCTGGTCAGGGGATAAAAGATGACACGAAAGAGATAGACCAGGCTTACTGCAGCATAAGCAAAGAGGGTTTCGATGTCGTCTAAGTTCACAATTATGCTTGATGGGTAAGGTGCATACCCGTCCCCAGGTCTGCCTCCAGATGGCTGGCGGGACCCTATAGGATGCATCTCACCCAAACCCCACTCAGATATCGCTTTCCGGCGCTTCAGCTTGGTTGTGAATCTCTTGATCTTCGCTTGGTTATCAGCCAGTCTGAACATCTCCTCCTTTTCGAGAAGGTTGAACATGAATCCAGCTACCTATTATGTGTTTGAGTTCCACCTGTTATTGTCTACATTAATTTAATGACCGACCCGATCTTGGGTATGATTGTCGACCAAGTGAACGACTAGCTGCCCGCAGCGATCGTAAATCTCTTGATTATACCTTATCGTATCCAGTTTTAGACTTGGTAACGGCACGCATTTTCCTTCGGAGTGCCCCTCCTTCCGGAACTTCAGAAACACCGAGACGACAACCATAAAGACGGACATACCAACGGGGTAAGCGTATCATTCTCTTCGGGGAACACTAATTTGTTGATGAGTTCTTCTAAAGAACCTCTTTTATGTACTAGATGTCTCTGGACGCATTTATTCTGAGGATTCAGATGCCTGCATCTTTGACACGCTGGAACCTCGAGCGGGTCCAGGTTCCTGGTAGGCTCGGGAGAGTTCCGGTTCCGGTTCCGGGTCTTGTGTGCCTCACTCTTCCACTTTTGACGCTGGTTCCTTAACCTTCTACTGAGGCCCAGAATAGTATTGATGACCTCTGAAACGTTCCATTTTTTCCACTGGTCTTCTTGGAGCCTGCAAACCGAACGAAACATTCTTTCGATGTCCCCAGCCTCAAACTTTGCAGATCGGTGTTACATTGAATTTCATAATACACGATACTCACCTTAGCTTCCCCCTCTTTCCAATTAAACTCCGAAAAAGATGGTATGATCCAGTCGAAACATGCGGAAATAAAATTCAGCTTGGAGCAAAGGAAGAATATGGAGTGGGGTTTGACAGTGATTGGAACTAGATTCCTGTTTGATATGAAGGTTAAAAAATCCCGAGGTGACATTGATGGTATTTCATCCTTCCTCGGTGTTTCTACCATGGCTTTGATATCCTTTAAAATTGTATCCGTCGACGTGAGAACGAAATCTTCAGATAACTTAGCGAGAGCTAGAAGCAATGCTTCCCTCCACTGGTGCTTCCGAAAGCTGCTTTGTAATAACTCTGAGTGATTTGCAATATCCCTCCATTTTTTTGAAATGGTAAGAATAGTTTTTGCGATACGTGAGTTCTGAAAATGATCGGGCCAAGATATCAGGGTCAGTGCGCAACGAAAACATCTTACTGGATTGATACTGACGCGATTGTACTCTTTGAATGCTTTTACATCTCTCTTCGTTCTTCCAAATCGTCTCATTTCACGCAAAACATCCACTGCTCTCATTTCCGTTTCCTGATTCGATAGAGTTATTGGGTTAAAATTGCTTACGATCGATTACTCACCTCACAAGGATTTTTGAAAAAGAACGTGAGGAGAGAATCGGACCATTCTGAAAAAATATCCTTGATATCTGTTGAGCTTGGAAGATAGGGTTTGTTCCTGTAGTACCCCTCGGTATCCATGCCGTTAGGCCCCTCGTCTGCCAAAAAAACCAATTCAGGTTCCGGAACGGAATAGCCTTCCGTGAGCCCATCCGCATCCAACGGACTTTCTCTGGCGGTATGCTGTATAAATTGACGTTCCCGTTAAAGAGTTTTTACTTATCGCAATAAATTTACTTGCTCGGATCCCGGTGGTGTTTTCTATCTTATCAAGAGCACTGTATGCAACTGGCTGAATATTGGACAGCTCAATCCAAAGCCTCGTGCATATCATCAAAGCTTTCTCGTCTTCACTACATCCCTTGTAATCTACTTCAATATTACTGAGGTAGTCGTCGGCCAAGGAAAGCTATTTTTTCGATGAGCCATCGTGATCTCGAATAGAAATACGTTCTTTGCTTCCTCACCGCAGAAGCGTCACGACGAAAGAGACGACAGACTTTAGACTCCCATACTTTGATATCTTTCTCTGTATTGCATGGAAAAAGGACACGCTCCATGGTTGCCTCATACCATGACGAGAAGCAACAGTCGTCAAACGTCGCAAGGGCAGACATGCTTGTTTTAAAACGAAATGCTAGTCGAGAAAGATGAATGAGATGTGAAGTATCCACCAAGCGGGACTTTCCGGAACCTGACCCTGAATACCCTTTTCTCTCAAGACTGCTAGATCCGGCGAGGGTTTCAAGCTCCGCATCAAAATGGAAGGCAGCTAGTTTTTTCCCGTTAGTTATTAGGTTTTTTCGCTTCCCTGCCTAGCCCCCGGTGGAAAAAAACGGTTCAATTCAAAGATGCCTACCCAGGAGGCCTCGCATCTACGAGTTGATTTGTTTTTAATTCTCATCCACCCCGTTCTCTCTGAACTGGGCTTGGAGAGACGGCGTTCGCGCGATACATTACGCTACACCTAGGGTATACATCCAAGGTGGAAGGATGTGGCTTCTGTCACTGACAGCGTAATGGAGCACCAGACTCGTGGTACTGGGTGACTTTGGAACTGAGAGAGTTAGACGTAGACATACCTACCCAGGGGGCCACGTATGGATGCGTTTAGCTACTTTCCACTTGATCCCAAGAGTTCTACCTGACTCACTGTACCCCCTGGGAGCTATCAGACACCGAGATGCCTATGCTAGAGGCCATGCATTGATGCTACGTTCTTTTAGTACTTGTGAGGCCCCAAGTCCCGGTTATTTTGACCCAGCTACCCGTGACCTAGGTTGACTTGGGGTCTGACGTAAGTACTTTATATAGGATTGGGGGATTAGTTCGGCCCTCAACCGCAGGGAGTAATTAATTCTTCCTTCTTTCCATTTCGTCTAAACTTTTATCTCCCTAACTCACCGTTTACGGTTGGCAGGCCATATTTGTCCTAGTTGGACCCTTCCTCCTCCCGCCCTTCTTCCGGTTCTTCCGTGTGGAACGGAGCTTTAAACCTGAAAATCCTTTTTTGTACCCATTCGCGATTTCAAGTGGGGCTGTGCAACGGCTCACCAACACCATGCTGCCACCCAGAGGTTGGCAGTGCAACGCACCACCACCATGCGAAGACGAGGCAGGCGAGGACGCGAAAGCGCACCTTCGCCGTGATGTGCAAGATGAAGACCGTGCTGAGACGCCGACGAAGGCTACGAGGGCTTAGGTTAGGTTAGGTCAGTGGGTTTGACTGGGTATCACCACACGATGCAATCGAGGGAGGACAAGGTTTTCCCACCACTACCACAATGACGAGGGGGGTTCAAACGTTCAATGATGTACCCACTCCAACAACAGCGACATAGGAGGGTATACTTACCACCGCAACGCCAACGACGTCGAATGCAACAGACGAAAGCAGACGACGGCGGAATGATACGACGTACGCCACAAGAACGACGGCGACGGCGACATGCACAAATCACCATAACCCCCCAGACGACCACGATGAGGGCGTGGTACCGCAAATCCGCAATGGCGCGCCCGACACCACTGCTACGAGGACGACGGGGGGCGATGAAGCTCAACAATGCGCCATTAACCACCACCACCGACGACAACGACGTGGGCGAGGGTTGCGCAACGGCGCACCACCAGACGACGACGACAAGGCGGCGAGGGCTGGGCAATGGGGCACCA
>JBBPUD010000538.1:0-16257 GCA_038094475.1 Phylloporus aff. rhodophaeus
TGTCTACAACGCCCGTGCCGGGGCAATTGCCAGGTGGCCGACAGCGTCGAGCAAGCCCGCAACGGGGTGATTTCCAGGTGGCCGAGGGTGTCGAGAAAGCCCATGACAGGGCAATTGCTAGGTTGCCGAGAGCGTTGAGCAAGCCACAGGGCAATTTCCATGTGGCCGAGGGTGTCGAGAAAGCCAGTGACGGGGCAATTGCCAGGTGGCCGACAGCGTCGAGAAAGCCGTGGGGTGATTTCCAGGTGGCCGAGGGTGTCGAGAAAGCCCGTGACAGGGCAATTGCCAGGTGGCCGACAGCGTCGAGCAAGCCACGAGAAAGCCTGTGACGGGGCAATTGCCAGGTGGCCGAGAGCGTTGAGCAAGCCCGCAACGGGGTGATTTCCGGGTGGCTGAGGATGTCGAGAAAGCCTGTGACAGGGCAATTGCCAGGTGGCCGAGGGCATCAAGCAAGCCCGCAACGGGGTGATTTCCGGGTGGCTGAGGATGTCGAGAAAGCCTGTGACAGGGCAATTGCCAGGTGGCCGAGGGCATCGAGCAAGCCCGCAACGGGGTGATTTTCAGGTGGTGGAGGGTGTTGAGAAAGCCAGTGACAGGGCAATTGCCAGGTGGCTGAGGGCTTCGAGCAAGCCCGCAATGGGGTGATTTCCAGGTGGCCAAGGGTGTCGAGAAAGCCCGTGGCGGGGCAATTGCCAGGTGGCCGAGGGTGTCGCGCAAGCCCATGACCAGGGTAATGCCAGGTGGCCGAGGATGTCGCGCAAGCCCAGCGAGGGCGATTGCCAAGTGGAAGCCTGGCCAGGGAAACTGATTAATGGATGAAGGTGTCAGGCAAGCCTGTGATAGGGCGATTGCCAGGTGGCCGAGGGTGTCGCGCAAGCCCATGACTGGGCTATTGCCAGGTGGCCGAGGATGTCGCGCAAGCCCGGCGAGGCCAATTACCTAGTGGCCGGCAGGGTCGTGAAAGCCTGGACAGGGCAACCGATGAGTGGTTGACTGTGTCGAGAAAGCCCACGGCAGGGCGATTGCCAGGTGGTCGAGGGTGTCACGCAAGCCCTTGACAGGGCTATTGCCAGGTGGCCGAGGATCTTGGGCAAGCCCGGCCAGTGGAACTCCCGAGTAGCAGAGGGTGTCAAACAAGCCTGCTACAGGAAGATTGCTAGGTGGACAAGGATCTCCCGCAAACACGGACAGGGCAACTACCGAATGGCCGAGGGTGTCGCGCAAGCCTGTGACATGGAGATTGGCAGGTGACCGAGAGTGTCCCGCAACCCCATGATGGGGTGATTGGCAGGTGGCCGAGGGTGTCGTGCAGCCTGTGACTGGGTGATTGGCAGGTGGCTGAGGGTGTCACGTAAGCCCATGGCAGGGCAATCGCTAAGTGGCCGACGCTGTTGAGCAGGTCTATGACAGCGCAGGGGCTGAGTGTCCGAGGGTGTCGCGCAAACCCACAACTGGGCGATTGGCAGGTGGCCGAGGGCTTCATGCAAGCCCCTGACTGGGTGATTCTTAATTCCCCAAGGGTGTTGAGCGGGCCCATGACAGCACAGGGGCTGAGTGTTGGAGGGTGTCCTGCAAGCCTGTAACGGGGCAATTTCTAAGTGGACGAGGATGTAGCGCAAGCCCGTGATGGGGTGATTGCAAGGTGGCCGAGGATGTTGCGCAAGCCTGTGAGTGGGTGATTTCCAGGTAGCAGAGGATATCGGGCAAGCCCATGATGGGGCGATTACTACCTGACCGAGGATGTCGCGCAAGCCTGGACAGGTCAACTGCCGAGTGGCTGAGAGCGTCGAACACGCCGACGACTTGGAGATTACCAGGTGGCTGAGGGTGTCGCAAATGCCCGGACAGGGCAACTGCAGAGTGGCCGAGGGTGTTGAGCAACCCTGCGACAGGGCGGTTCAAGGAGGTGGCCGAGAATATCCCGAGGGCCTTTGGCAGATTCATTGGCTAACGACTGAAGACATCCAGAGGCCCGAAGTAGGCGGAATGGCGAAGGCACCGCAAATGTCATGCAGGCCCTGGATAGTGCGATTGGAAACTGACTCAGGGTACAGAGGAGGCTGATGAAGACATGATCTCAAAGTGGTCAAGAATATGGCATGAGCTCCTTGGGGGGGATGATGGCTAAGCGGCTGAAGATGTCGTGGGGGCCCACGATGCAGGATCATTGAGCGACAGAGAATACCCCAAAGTGCCTATGGTGGATTCATTGGCTAGCGACAGCGGACATCTGGAAGGCCAAAGTACGGGAAATTAGAGGGGCCGATGCATATCATGCTGGCCATGGGTGGTGCGGTCAATGACTGGCCTAGTGTGTCAGGTAGGCCGATGCTGACGCGATCTTGGAGCAGGGGAGGATATAGTGTCGGCCCATTGTGGGGGATGGACCAAGCGACTGAGGATGTTGCGGGGAAACAGGACTAACGATCACCGAGTGGCATTGGCCAGTGACCAAGAATATCGCCCGAACAGATTTGTGGGAGATCTCCAAAGGATTGAAAATATCATTGGGGCCCTCGGTTGACTGGTCTGTGAAGGTGATTGCAAAACACCAGATGGTCTTCTCACGAAAAACAAAGTTGAAATGTCCGAGAGACCGAGAACGTCTGAAGAGTAAGAAAAATAGTTCTTACAGAGTGGACCGAGGATATTGCGCCCCTGCATGTTGCAATTGTCAAGTACGATGATGTCGCTCAGCCATATTAGAGCGTGATGGCTGACTGACCGACTTTGTCCTTCGGGCCTCCAAGTAGTCATCACCGGACGACTGAGTAGGGCTCATCATAGCATCATTGCCAAATGACCGAGGATATCCCTTATGCCAATGAGAGAATGATTGCGGAGGGCCCAAGGATATCTCTCATGGAAGGCTGATAAAGCGACTGCCCGAAAATGCAGGATACCTCGGCGGAATGCAATGTATCCATCCCCGAGCAATGATATCTTAATGGACCATGAATTCGGGATCGCTGATTGACCGAGAATAACTTATAGGCTTGAGGCATTGTAGTCCCTGAGTCATGGAAAGGATTGTGTGGATACATAATGGTCCAATTGGATATTGACTACGGCTGTCTTACAGGTTGCCAATGTGGCCTTCAGGGAGCGATCGAGGGTATTCTATATGCTCATGGCAGGGTAATCCCCGAGAGAAAGATGGTGCTGATTCTACAGGGCGCTGGTTTGTTATCTGGCGAAAAGGTAAAGTTGGAGGCATGCTCTCAAGTCTCTGAATGCCTATTGGAACATTGGAGCATGAACACATGCTGCAATGCAAATAAATATTGAAAATCATCATCCAAAAGCTTGCATTCATACAATAATTATTATTAGAGGATTAGAGGATCTGTTTGTAAAGGTAATCATACGACTGTATAAGAAGCTTCTCATTCTTCACCAGCTCTCGTGTATGCTGAGCATGTCCGGCGAATGTTCTAGCTGCATTCTGCAAACTATCGTTGAAGGGAGATTCACTTTCCTCGTTTTGACCTTTGGCCTTCCCTGGATTTGGCCAGGCGCAATTTCCATTTAGACTTGCTGCGTATTCGAAGACTGGTTATGAATGTTAACCTACCTGGTAGCGCTTCCAGTCTGGATGACATACCGTGGTGATCGTATTCCAAGATGTTGATTCCCGAACGTTTCATAGCCTTTTTTGCTATCTCCGCACGCTCGGTCTCTAGATATACCTCAGGTCAATAGCTTTGCCAAAGTACGGACATTGACATACCGCGATCCAACTCTCTCTTGACACTAGTATATGCCTGGTGACGCCATAACCATATCTCCATGTTTCGAGCCCAATTAGAGAGGCCAACCCTTGTCCGCAAAACGGGGGAGTCCTCTCATCGATTTTGTTCGGCCTCCAGAGCTCTGTCAATTGCCTGTTGGTACTGTTCCTCAGACAAGCCGTATCTTTCGGGAAATGTGTCATCTTTCATTCAGCGAATGCATTTAAATGAGACGTACTGAGAGCCATCTGAAATCTGTGAACCTTCGGCATCTGAAAGAATGTCCTCGATTTCGTTGGAGAGCGGGGGTGTTTTGTCTCTTTGGGTATTAATTTAGATGAATAATAGTGGATTTAATAGTATGTGAGGCACTTACCTGTCGCCTTCCAATCTCTCTCTAACCGGACCGGCCTCCTGCGAATCGCCAGTTAAGTCCAAGTCTACAACATGGCGATCTCCCCAGTAGTCAGCGCCAGTGGAGCCTTCGGGAGTCAGATTGCCGAGGTCAATGGTGTGTTCCAGACAGAGGATTGATGGTGAAGAAGGACCTGGGGCTTTTTTGTGAGAGTCACCATTGATATCGAGGTTAATGGTGTGGAACAGATCTTCAGGGGGTGAACCGAGGGACAGAATGCCTTGAGGATCGTCTATTGGGTAGCGTTCCAGGTCGCTGGAGTTTAGGTTTACCGTATGACCTAGTGGAAGGGTTTCCCCATCGTTGGGACCGCTCTGAATGGCTGCCTCCGAGGATCTGAATAACTGGCGGTAGAAAGAGTCAGTAAATGATTTAGAAGACCGCGGCTCACGATTCGCTAGGGATGCTTGTGGTATCTTCTTCATCAGATACCCACTCAATAGCCAATGTGTTCCGAGGTCTCTTTGATCTGCGGTGCTCGCCTCTCGAGGGATTCAAATCATCCGAGAGTGTCCTCTCTCGGCGTTTTGATCTGCACTGCTGGGCTGCAATAGATGGTTTATAAATATATATGCATCAAATGCTAACCTTACGGGATAGTTGGAACCGAACTCGTTTGGCCATTGGAAATGCGTTGAGGGGGTTAGGCTGTGACCGAGGCAGGATAAGAACAAAGCAGGCGATGTCTTGGATTGTTTGTTTGGTCCATCCAGGCCAAGTCACGCGTTGTTCCCACATTTCAGTAAAAATAGTCACATGCACGCGACTCGGGTCAACCTTAAATGACAACGTCTTTCTTACTCCATCCATCCATCCATCCATCCATCATGTCCTCCCCGAATCTGGAATCCTCACAAAATACCATGGTCGACGCTTCGCGGCAGCTGCAAAAACTGATCCGAGTTCAACACAATGTGACGAAACTGATGGGGAAGGACGAATGCATGTCGGTCTGGAAAGGTTTAGCCCCTCAGTGTAGGGAGCAGCTGGTGCGTTGCAATGTTACTCGCACCCATACAAATCCTAATGTATCTCAGAATGTCATTCACAGTTGCCTGGCACAGGCCGAGCAACAATCTTGGGCAGGGGCATTATTCCTGCCCAGATTTGTTGTTGCTTGTGATATCGCCCTTCAGGATAATACTGGAGACCAACTCCCTGACATGGTCTCCATCGCAAACGCCAGGCTGGACGACTTCCCAAACCATCCGTGGGTCAAGTACACAGAGAATCCAGGCCCCGGCCAGAAACCCACACCGCAGTTCGCTGCACGATCGGAGGCCTCTGAAGACAAGGCCACTGAAGCTGGAGAGGCTGGAGAGGCTGGAGATTCACCCCCAATCAAGGTGGATAAAGGCAAGGGTAAGGCACGCAAAGTGTCTCCAGCAATGGATGAGCCTGAACGAGGAAGGCGACTTGAGCGAGGAAAAACCCAAGACTTATCACCATCTACAAGGACGACCAGGACACAGGGGGAAATGGTACGGTTGAGGCCCTTATGAACTGCAGGTCGTGTACGAGCAACACCCAACAAGCGCGCGACAACCCCCACAACGACCACCTCGCCCAAAGCATCCAGGCCCTCTGCGCGTCACTCCCCCGCTCCCTCTGCATCGCATCATGAGCTGTCCTCGCCTCCCCCGCCCTCAGGCCCTCCTTCCTTACCGCCTCCACCAGCAACGCCTTCTGCATCACAGGCATGCAGTAATTGTCAACGGAGAAATGAAGAGTGTGAGGTGAACCCTGGGCATGCCTGTGGCCAATGCAGCAGGAGAAAGGTTCGGTGCACCTTATTTACAGGCAAGTGACCTCGGTCACCATCCCACCCTCGTTGCTCCCCTAGTCGTGGCCGACAGGCTCGGGAAAAGTCAACCCAACCAACCAGAAGCTCGAGTCGACGCCCACGCCCTGCTCGCTCCTCGCCAGACCCGGAAGAAGTGCAAGGCCAGCGTTCCACACGTTCTCGTGTTCACCGAGGCACCGCCAATAGAAGCGCAGCCTCTATCTCTCCGGTATCCACATCTACCAAGCGGCGAAGGGTAGCACCGAAGGACTCTGGCACAGGTTCGCAGAAGCCCGGCATCGTGTTGAACTCAAAGGGAAGGAAAGAGGGTGGGTTTCCATATAAGTTGCACCTTAAGTTCACGCTAACAATAAAAAGTATTCGAAGGTGTTGTGATCACCACCTCCCAGAAGGTCAAGCGCATCGTACCCACCCCGACCCAGTCCGAGGAGCCAACCCACCTCAGCCATATTGACCAAGGCTTTGATGCTCACGTCCTACCATCCACCCTAGCTCCAATCAACCAGCAAACATTTGGCCCCCGCGGAGCATCCGTTTTGGCAGCCCCATCACCAATTGACCGGCGGGTGCCTTGGGAAGACCATGAGGCATTGAAGACTCGGTGCGCGAACCTAGAGAGCAGGTTGATAAGCGTCGAGCAAGGGATGAAGACGTTCGGAAGAGTCTTGAAGGGCCTATGGCAAAAGACTCCAGGTGAGAACGATAGCGTCGCTGGCACCTCGGAGGTGCTTTTCCCCTTTGGGAGTGGAGCTTCCTCCGAGGTGGGTAATACAGGGCCTCCCTCCTCCGAATGGCCAACAAGATCACCAACCCCTGCTACACAGTCCCAGACATCTCGGTCGCCACTGTTCAGCCCTGCCCTGCCCCGCCCCTCACCCAATTCCATCTCTCGGAGATCCCCTGTTATCGAACCTATTCCCCAGCCAGCCACCCCTGCTGCACCTCCCCCTGACCCAATCGGTTCTCCAACACCTCGGGCAATCTGGGACTTCACTAGACAGCCCCTCCTTCTCGGCTGGAGGACTCCGACACCGGCCCCAGCTCAGCTGCATGTATCCCCGATTCCTGGAGAAGGCAGCATTGCATCAGCTGTCTCGCTATCGCCATCTCAGACACTTCAATCCCTCCCTCGGATCGAGGTCCTGGATGAGGCAGATATGGAAAGCACCACCTCGGGGGTGGACAATGAAGATTCACGGATGGAAGACGTAGAATAGATATAGTCTTTGTTTACATAGCATGGGGTAGTCAATAGGATTCTTTGTTTGAGAACATACGTCCAAATGAAAGTGAATCACTCTGAAGCAGCTCACATCTTTGACCTTTTCCTCTGACTTTCTACATTGGGTAACTGCTTTCGCTTCCGAGACTCAGACTCCTTTGGAGAGATGACATCGGCATCAGGCGGCTGAGGGGTCCTACGAGCTCGGCCAGATCGCCGAAGTATCTCCGGTAGAGGTGAAACCATATTGGAGGTTTGTCGGTCTGCGATTTTCCTGGCTATCTTCTTCTCCAATTTGGGGTTCGGCGTCAGAATATTCACAGGGACTGCTCAAATTAGCATTCCACTTCCAGGCCTTTCATCAAATAGAAAGGAGCTGACCTGTATTTGGAGCATCCTCAATATCTCTATGGGTGGGAGATACCTTGGCCGCATTCGGCACCGAGCTCAAGGAACTTGGTATCTTCATTGCTGATTTGAGGTTCTTTGTCGGAAGGTTCAAAGGAGCTGCTAACAATTGGTATTCCATCGGTCATAATCTCGTTTGATAAAAATGAGATGACCTTTCTTTGGAGCATCCCCTCTCTCCCTGTAGGTGATAGGTATCTTGACCAGGCTTGGCGCCGGGTTCTCATGTTGTTCAGCCAGAGCCAACCTAGACTCTAATAACATCTCGGCTCTGCAGCAATAAATGGAAATATGAAGTTACACAAACCACGCTCTATTGCCTCCCTGCGCAACCGTTTCCTGTCGAGTTCCTTCTTCTTACGAGACTGTTTAGAGTGCAGTGGCCTTATCTCACTCCCTTCTTCATCGCTATAGTATTCACCTTCAATCCCCGAATGATTTATGGCTGGCCCCGGCGTCGCAGCTCAGTTCTTGTTCAGTAGTTGTTGAGAACCTAGATAGGATGGGTAAACATCGCCGTGATTCATGGGGCGTTCGGGTACCTAATTGATTTGAGTTCGGTTTATTATTTCCATGACCGGTGCTCGGCTCTTGAGCCCTGAATAGAGACCGAGAATCGGATTCAGTAGACTCGGAAGGATGCTTAGCAGTGGCCAAGCCTGCAGATGTGGTGCCCGATACTTTCCTACCTCCAGAGCCGGGTTCGGAAGCCCCAGTATGGATTGTCGGAACCTCTACAACTGAAACTTTGGAATATGAGCGACTGCATTAAGTAATTTGAATAAGTTGTACCCAATTTCGCCCTAGCATTTGATTGCTTTTATTGCTTGACCTCCTGAATAGAATGCCTCGGAGGCATTGCAGGTGTTTCTCCGCCATGGCTCGGAAGCCGAGGATCACCTTTAAAAGTTAATTTAAGTCTGTAAGAAGTAATTCGGTAACTTGCCTGACACTCCTTTCAAGCCATATGTTTTATCACTGGAAACAGAATCAGAAGGCTGCGTATCTCTCAAATGAACATCGGCAGTCACTGAAGGTTCGGTGAATTGCTCCGGTGCAGAGTACTGAAGGGTTGGAAGATAGGAGTTTCTTTCGGTGGACTCGAAGCTGTTTAGGTCTGAGCCAGACTCGGACTCACTCCACGAGAAGTATTCCTCCCCATTGCTTCGCCCCTTCCCTTTCAAATCTAGTGTCCGAGGTCGAGTATTTCTGCGAACACTCTTTCGGTGGGGAGATGGAGCTGGTTTAGTTCCTGCCAATAGTAAACACCCTTTTGAATCAAGCCATTTAGTAAATCTGAATATGTCCTTAGGATAACGTTCCTGTCTGTCTCGAATAAATTCGAGGAACTCTCAGCTTTTGACATAGGTTAGATGGCTAGGATCATCCGGGAAAATGAACCTGAAAGGAAGATGCATCTCCGAGAATAATTGGTCTTGAAACTTGTGTAGTTTCTTAAATGGCGCCTTCACCTTTGGATTTCCACATGCAATCCCTGCCAAAGGAATATCAGGTCACGAAATATGCTCTGAATGAATGGATTACTGTAGTGAGCAGTTAAGAAACCTTGGACTAGTTGCTGCATCTCGGTCCGGCCTGCCCTCTGTATCTCGGGGATCCATATGGATCCATCCTCTCTGAGGACCTTCTGAACAGGGTCTTCCTTACGCCGCTTAACCTTTGGTGGCCTGGAAATAGGCCCGGAGTCGTCACTATCCTTGTCAAAGTCTCTTGTGCCGTTTGGGCCTCCGTTGGGCTCAAAGGCATTCAGTAGATATCGATCCCAATGCTGCTGCAGCTCGGCTGGAGGATGAAAAGGCAGACCATTTTCAAGGGATGGATTGAAATCATTTCTAAGGGAATGTCAGCGAGTATTAGGTTCGGGAACTCCGGGTGTACATCTGGGAAAAAAGCTCTCCAGCCTGATCTTTGAACCCCGATAATATCAGAATGCGCATCCCCCCCTTTTTCCACATTTCATCGGCAAAGTCCCCCATAAACCTGAAAGCGTTCTTCATGGCGAATCTAAACAGGTGACAATCTTCAAAGAAAATTGAGATATATTTACATACTTCTCTTGTGTCTGCCTGTCCGCACCCTTCTCATTCCACTCTTTGGCCAACCTCTGAGCCTCGGCCAGCTGTTCGGTGGAGAGAGACTCAATATACTCGGTCAATGCAGGTTGATACCACCGAAACATCTCCACCGTGCCTGGCGCAGCGCCCTTCATCTCCATGATAAACTCTTTGACCTGGGCCTTGTGGGTCTCTCGAATAACACCTCGGGTTGTCCACTTTCGGCCAGCCAAGAAGGTCTTTCTCCGGGATCTTTCTTGGCCTTGACTACACATCCAAGCGAGATATACCTTGATTACTTCAGCCACACCTGCATGAATATGTTGATGAACCACTCACTCGCAGCCTGGCCTTCCACTCAGATCGGCCCAACTTCCAATGTAGCTGTAGCAAACACAGGTCCTTCACAATGCTCCTCCAAACCATTTTCCGGTCATTCCCCTTCACTTCCCTCCACATTGACCATCTGTTCTGGAGCAATTCAAGCACTTCGGCAGGCATTGGGGTTCCAGTCAGATCTTGCCCTGCTTCTGTTTGCTTCGAAGGACCAGGCTCCGGATGCTGCAATGGGAGGACCTCTTGCTGTTCATCATCTGAGCCAGAACCGTAGTGCGTCGATTCTTGATACTCGGTATCGGCATAAGGTACCTCAGTATCGGACATAACAAAGCTGCTGGGGAGAGGGGAAAAGTAGGGCGACGATTTTGCAAGTCTCTGGTTGAATCACCGAGTCTCTTTCTGGATTCCGCCTTTCCATATAAGTTTTCATTGCTTCGTGATTTAATTGTCTGGCCTCATGCTCATTACTTCTATTTATGTAGTTAATTAAGCTGGAATTAGGTTCTGGAAGCAACGGGAAGATAGCAGAGAAGGGTCTCGGCGGGATGGACCAAAATACCGGCCTTGAGGCAGTGGGGTTTTAACGGGACAGAGCTATTTCCTAAAGTCTTTTAACCATATATGGAGCTAATATCAACTTTGCATCACTTCGGAATGACGGCAAGGTTGGAAATGATCCCAGGATTCGGGGTGGAGATAAGGTGGATGGCCAACCCTTAGCTGAGCATTGTCCCCATTTTGTCATTGTAATCTTAAATAGGTGTGGAAAAGATGTAGACCATACCCTGGTTTCCATTTCCACATTGGTGCAAAATACCGAGCTGAGAAGAGCAAGAGGGTGTGATTCGGGATATTCGCCAAGGGACACTGTCTGCCCATTCACTAGCATGCCCAAGAGCCAGTTCATAAAGAAGGTCAAACGCAGTAGGGTTACCCAGTCAGCCTGGGTGATATGGAAAACTACCAGGGGTGAATCTACATCTTTTATTAAGTTAGAGGAAGCTCGCACCCCAAGCAGCAGGATACCAACTCCTAAAAGCCCTCCCTTGAAACACCCCGAATCAAAACCTCTTTCACCTTCCAAGGGTTCTCTCCTGCATGATGCATATGGCTCGGATGAGTGGGTAGATGTAGAGCCCAACGCTCCACCAAAATTACCGAAGCATTCAAAGGTATGATTTATTTCTGAGACTGACAGCATAATGCATATGTTCTCATGGATTTATCTAGACGTCGAATGATTATATTCGGGAATGGATTCCACACAAAGATGAATTTCTTCAAACCATACTAGACATGGAGGCGCCTCCTGATCCAAGGGAATGTATTATATGCCGTGGTGATGGAGTATATCGCTGCACTGATTGTCTCAGAGACCCGGTATTCTGCTCAAAATGCACTCGGGAACAGCACCTCCGACTTCCATATCATCGGGTAGAGCAATGGAACGGGACGTTCTTTGAGGAATCGTCTTTACTTTTGGTAGGGATTTCTGTTTATGACCTCCATTTGTCATTCTGAATGGTGACCCATCAAAAGGCCTCATTTGAACTGCACCTTGGACACCTCGATGGGCCTTGCCCTATTTTGGAAAAGGGGTGTGGGATTCAAATCCCCTATGCGTTCAACGAGGGCTACCAGTCTGATGTGCCGACCGAAGATGATATTCCCCCTCGACTTCGAACACCAAATGATCGGGACTATATTACTGTAGTGGACGTCAACAGCATACATTTCATCAGAGTTTTCTACTGTAGTTGCTCTGCAGAGCCAGCGTATCGTCAGCTGTTAAAGGCTAGGCTTTTTCCCGCTACCCTGACCGATCCTCAGACAGCTTTCACCTTTAGCGTCCTGGATGACTTTCTCCGTGACAACCTGGAGTGCGGGACCTCGGGCTCAAATTACTTCAATAAACTCAGAAGAGTCACGTCCAACACCTTCCCCCACCTGATTCCCGTCAGTATCCATTTCATGTTTAAAATATGAGGCTAAAGCCTTGTAGAATCGCTACCGAGATCTCCTTCGGGTTGCTAGGAAGTGGAGGTTGTTGAAGCTGCTCAAATGGAATGGATTCGGCCATACGTCGGAGTCTCCAAAGAAAGGTGATCTGGCATTGTTTTGCCCAGCATGCCCACAGCCGGGCATAAATAATGACCCGTATGATTCAATGGATTCCCTGTGAGACTACCCGCGTTTTCCTTTACATGTTGCTTTATTCAAATGATTGTCAAGGTCGAAGTATACAAGGACATTTGTAATAGATGGCAACTTCAAGGCTGAGCACATGCAAGACAAACGGCCTGAAGATCAGGTCTGGTTGATGGATGGAAATGGCTATATTGTTACGCGTTCGGAATATCAAGAGTACCTTAAGATAACTCCTCACAATTCGGAGGTGTGTAGAGAGGTGGTTTAAGCAACCAGAGATCTTATGCAAGTTCAAGCGCTCGGCATGCAACAATTACAAGGTGGTCAATCTAGCGAATATCGGCCGAGGAAAGATGGAGGCTACTGGAGTTGGAGCAACGGCCTGTGCTCGGCATGGTTGTTTTGTTCCTCATACAGTTGTTGACTTCCAAAAGGGAGAACGGTAAGCTCTTTATGGTTTGCAAGACCATGCTATCCGACCCTAATATATTAATAGACAGCTTAATATGGATTACTCTCTGACCAATGCTCTGAACTATAATATGGCTGGGGTATCTAGGGTAATCGCCTTTTATGATGTTAACTGCTCCTATATGAAGAGGTTCCGAAGCCGGGTGGAGCGTAACAAACTTCTCCAGATATCCCCTGACTTGGAGATCATTCCCGGGATCGGAATATGGCATGTCCATGGCCATAGGCCGGAATGCTTTGCTCGGTATTCTCCTTTATTTATACCCGGATCAGGATGGATTGATGGAGAGATAATTGAGACATTGTGGGCAATACTGAACATTGTCTCCCCATTCACAAGAGGAATGTCAGCACCACATCAGCAAGAGTTATTAGACTTCCAAATGAATGATTCTAATTTCATGAAAATGATTCGAATTGGTATGTCCATTGAAACATGAATCCAGGACACATTTACAGCTCATTCTATAGTGAAATCGTTGACTAACAAGTATCAGGCGGCTAGGAGATCTTCGGCATCTGCCACCACAACTTTTCAAGAATTTGACGCTTCAATACCTGCTGTGCAGCGAGGTGCATGGGCCGAGGAGGTGCATGAGGCGCTTGTCAATAGAACCGCTGAGCCATCCGCAATGGATATATTTGAGCTTCAGCCGCAAAGAGGTATAAAAACAAACTTATGGTTCGGCTATGGTGTATTTAATGGCGGCCCAGGGCCAGGCATTCAGGGGATTGAGCTAGAGCTTCTTGAAAGGCCTCTTGAGCAGAGGGAAACAATCCGTGGCGCTGCTTCTTGGATCTCCTGAGGACTCAAGATTCAAGAAGCTCAACTTCACCTCTATAGAGATCGCAAATATCTTGGCCCTCATGCAACAGATCTTCAAAAACTTGTAATAGCCCGAAGATCCGACAGGCTTTGCAATGAGATCACTCGATTTATATCCGAGGCTTCCACATTTCTCGGTGATTATGAGATAGACGAGACAATTTCTGAAGGCCCTAATGAATATGCTGAACCTCCAATTGATGATGAAGGTGGTGGAGAGGATCAACGCCCCGAGGAGGTAACAGTTCCTCTTCCGTCTGTGCTCGGCAAAAGCCGATGTCATGACATGGGACAAGCGAAGATTGCTGAAATGGAGTTGAGCCTCAGGGTTGGGCAGGCCAATGATGCTTTGCATGGAATTCGCATGTCTGTGGCCGAGAAGGGAATTCTCTTCCGAAATCAGCTCCGGCATTCAAAGAGCCATGCAACAAAAACTCGGGCGTGGGGAAAAGTCCATTCCATAGATGAATCCCTCAAGAAATATGCAAATGTATACAAGGTCGCCCGAGCTGCAATGATCTCCCTTGGGGCGGATGCTAATATCTTAGCCCAGTATCGAGTTCTGAATGATTCCGACATGAGGACTACCAGTGCCTCGGTTGGCCCAACTGTCCGAGGTACAAGGAACCTGCAGCAATCTTGGATATGGTTGGTCGATATGGAAAAGGACACAGAGAAGAATGATTGGATGTCTGATTGTAAGTCTTTGGGCTTCAATTAGGATAGATTTATTAATGTCTCGCAGTTTACAAAGTACACTGGTTCCGAGCCAAGGCAACAATGGAAAGATGGAATGAAGAGGTCGATCTCCTGACCTCCGAGTTCTGGTGGTGTATTAATTACTTCGGTCATAAGGCTAATCAATGGGAGGATCACGCAAAATCAGCAAGGGACCTAGGAAAGAAAGGACATGAATGCTATGCCAAACGTCAAGCAGCTGTTTATACCAGGCTTGCTGAGCAATGTCGGCTATCCTGGGAGTCTTGCAGCAGCCACGCTCAAGTGTCTCATTTGGAGTAACGTTTCTTTTTATATAGGCCAGTATCGACTTAACTTTCTGATAGTCTATGTAAATGTGGACAGTCGATTAACTATGTCTGTGATTGACCAAATAAACAAAGGAATACCATGAGTCGGACTTTGAATTAAGGACCCTATACATCGTTTCCCATACGCCAACCACTGGTCACACTCACCCCGAAGTGAATACACATGGAATGGACCAACCGTATTGTCGTGAATAACCGCGATATGCATATGTTAATCTGTTATATCGGTTGCCGCATCGAAGCCGCTGCACTCCGACTCGAAAGCACTCCAGTCGCTCATTGGCCAGCAACATGGGAGGAAAACCTCTGGTGGGAAATCGTAAGTGTTATTTGATTTCAATAACGGATGCTCAGATTCATCTGAGCAGAAAGCCCTGAATGAGTTACTCGGCATGTATGCCATACATCAGACGACACATCCCCTACTCCCATTCGTAATGAGCTGCATTTACTATGAAACTGGGGAAGAGCCTGAAACTCTCGCTGAAGCTCTGAAGGATCTTGGACGAGATAACTGTGATCGGGTCTTTCGCAGGGTCAAGGCATGTCTGCCGAATTGGAATCCTGAAGAGGCGAATGGCACTTACGGTCTTCCAATGCCATGGTGGGTGGAGGACATTCCAGATTATACGCTGAGAGCAGCAGAGGACTACAAATTATTCCCACTTATGAACAATGCCCGCGAGTTCTTTCAGGTATGCTATTTTAAACCTCATTTCAACGATACTGATTATCTCAGAACCTTTGGCCGACCATTGGTAGATCGCCTCTCGACCAGGAGCACAATGCCCCATTTTGGGATGAGATGGAAGATATCCTCGAGGAGATGGATCAGAATAGAAAGGAGCTGGACAAGTCTAGGAGAAAGATGGCCAAATCCTGGAAGGTTCTCCGGGCATTGATTGATGCCGCGGAATTGTAGCACATTGCCTCTGGCAAATATCTCTGGCCCGATTGTTACTAGCATTATCCGAGGTCAATCTACCGTTTTAAGCCAATCAATATGCATAAAATTGCAGCGAGGGACGTCCACATATTCATGAATGTTATCCCGCAAATAGAATGCAATGATCCCTCGGTTCCCCTCCACCGAGCCTACCCCATGCTCTAATAACTGCCTGGACATTGCTACTACAGTTCCAGGGTTGTACCACAGTCTTTTACCGATGGTTGGTAAAACCATATCTAGCGGCTTGTGATCTCCGACGTTTATGAGAAGATCAAGCCACTGCGCGCACCCATTGGAGTCATAGTGGAATGGACTTGCCCTGTTAACCATCATGGAGGCCACGTTATATATTGTCGGCCATATGCCCAGAACATCCTGCATGTCGACATCACCTAGCTCCTCGGCCTTCTTATTCAATCGGATGAGCACCTCTCTTCCTGCATTGTACATCTCGGGATGGAGTATCGCAACTGCCGCTCCGAGTATACCAATGTGGGACGATGCTGCCGCCAACCATTCCCTGGCTCCGTTGCCATTCCTAGCTGCTTTGAGAGTTGCCGAGACTTCTGGATGAGAGTCCTTAGGCTGGTTGGAGTTGGTTAGGTTCCTCGTTATGTGTTACTCAATTTGCACACGAACCCCATGTCCCTGCTGAAACCATCCTGGAGAGAGGTTGACGGTTCCAAATAAATCGGCCTTTGTATTGAAAAGCTCAGAAGCATTGCGCCAATTCCCCACCGATGTAGTACTCTCTTTGAATGCTTTGGTGAGTAATGGAAAAGTCTCCCATAGAACCCTCTTTATATGCAATGATCAATCG